>CM044956.1:48183761-48214645 GCA_024516035.1 Bactericera cockerelli
CTTTGCTACGATTTTTTTCTATTACTTACGAGAAATTTCTAAAATCGGAAGTATTGTGTTCCTTTTTGTAAAAAAAAAAAAATTTTGCTACACTTTCAATTTTTCTTGAATTTTTCTCCTCAGTCTATTTTCACAAAACCCCGGTTCCTTGAGAACATGGCCTATTCTTTATTTGCTCTGATTTCAATTTTTTTATACTTTTATTCATAATTTTAATGTTCTTTAGTCCTTACTCTTACCGCTTTTTTAACTTTTAATTTAACGTTGTGTACGTACATTTTTGTATATTCACAATAAAACTTATTATTATTACTACTACACGAAACAATATCATCCAAGTACCTATGATTCCAGGTGACGCTTTCCTGTGTTGCCAAACGTTCCACGGTGTGAAATGCCACGTCCCCATGAGTGGAATGAGTGAAGATAGCTGTCAAGTGTTCGAGGACGTATACCGCTTTCTGGAGGAGAACATCAACTGCGACGATGCTACTCTGAGGCAGACCATGTACAAGGTGTTCAAAAACTATGTGATCAATACGGAGTGCCAGTTCCGCAAGTGTGTGGTGCCCCTGGATTTGAAAGTGAGGTTAGTTAGTGGTCTGTCCCGGTAGCTCAGTGGTAAAGGCGGCACTCTGTGAATCCAGAGATTCCATAGGTCGCGGGTTCGAAACCCAACCGGGACATGACAAGTTATCCTCCCAATTGGGATTTTTACCACATAATAATATGTCTTGGGCTTACTGCTGGCATAATGGGACTTTTAAAGTCCTAATCGGGCAGTATAAATAAGGCGATATTATTATTATTAGTTGATGATTTTTGGGTACTTTCTTTCCATGTTGTTCACCATTAAAGTACTAAAATTCTTGTGACGTTGCTTTTTTTAAGAAAGTTCTTTTTCCTTACTGAAGACCATCGAACGTTTTATTATTGTGTTTTGGTACTTTTAGTATTAGAAGTACCTGTGAAGTTGCATTTTTTCCTTTCGATATGACCTATGTCCATACTATCCATGTTGGTGTTATTTTAACAAGCTAGGTTAAAGCGGGGGAGTGATGGTCTCCAGCTAACTTAAGTGGAAAAGTTGGCTCGTTCTGTGGAACATGCATGAAGCGTTGCGAGACAAAATGTTGCACGCAGTCCTAACAATACCAACTTTATTATATAAATTAATGTTTAAAATATCTCCTTCTCTTTTACGCTTGAACTCTAAGGCCCGTATTATGAAACAGAATTCGATTTAATCTAAGTGGACACTATCTTTTAGCTTAACTTCTGATCCTGTTTCATTTTGTAGCCCTAAGAGTCATTGGCGTGAATTTTAAATTCTTATAATGACGTCAATAACAACTTATAATGACGTCAACAAAAACAAATTCTTCTTATAATGACGTCAATAACGTCAAAAAAAATATCCATGTTTCCTTTCAGACATAAAGGCTCCACCGAACCTTTCCAGCTACCCGACTTCATGCACAGCTACATCGACCAGTACGCCAAACTCCACTCCTTCTTCACCGCCAATCTATCCACCAAGTCCAACTACCAACGCCTCATCACCACCCTGAACTTCCTCAACATCCTGTTCGAAAACATCACGTTTCCCATGACGGAAAATCAGAAGAAGAAACGCCGCCTCACCAAAGATTACCTGAAAGAAATCGGGCAGTGGAATTTCGAATCGGCCTTCGTGCGAGACCGGGTGTTCGACTGTTTAGCACACGACACGAACGATGTCCGCGTGATGGCCAAACACCTGTTGGTCTCGTACTTCAGCTACACGAGCAGTGACGAAGATGTACGAACGTTCTTCCGACACTTGGCGACCAGCCTCGAGATGAACGCGTCCAATGTTTTCTACACGGCGGAGAGTGGGGCGTACGGGCTGGTGGTGCTGGCGAGTCTATTCTACAAGGCGGGGCTCCATCGGACAACCCTGCGTGAGGAACTGCTGGCGCGGCTCATGAGATCAAACGAAGACTTCGCGGACTCGAGCGCACAGCAGTCGTGCAGCGAACAGGCGTTCGTTTGCAGAAAAGTAGAGCTGCTGACCATCACATCGGATGCACCCCCGCCGACAGCCACTTTATTCTCGAAACTCTTCCTCGACCGCTGTCAGGACCAGGCGGCCCGTCTGCAAGAGGACATCGTCTCGGCTGTGAAGAACAAGAACTGCCTGCACGGCTCCCTCACCGCCCTCATGCTGCTCGTCACGGATCCCGCCAGCCCCGAGCGCTGCACGCTGGACGCCGCCTCCACGCGCCGCCTCCTCCATCTCCTCCACAGCACCTGCCTCCACCTCCTCGACCTGCTGTGCATGTCCAGCCGCAGCACCAACTTCGCGCCCTCCTTCGGCGAGATGGGGGAGGCGATGGCGAGTCTGATCACCTCCGCGGAGGAGGGGGAGGACGACTCCGCCCCGTTCACCCTGAGCCCCGCCCACCAGACTCTTTTCAACTGCATCTGGATGAACCTGAAGACCGCCTGCACGTTCGCCAGTGCTCTCGCCGTGGCGTCTCGTGACTCTCTGACACGAGACCAGGTGGTGTTCGCGTGTCAGATCATAGCGCAGGTAATTCTGAAATGTATCAGATTTTTTTATTTATTAAGATTAGTGTGTAACAGCCTTTTTTATTTTGTATCCATGAAACAAGAGTGACCATGCAACCCATAGTAGAAGCGATAAATAGCAGTGGTAACATAACACTTAGTTAGTAATAATTTGGTATGTGTACCTACCGAATAATTTAAGTGTGTTTTTGTATAGTATACCTACCGAATTAATAAAGATTTAATGATTTTTGTTCGCTTGTTTTACTTATTTCACAATTTTAAATTCCTGTTGCCTAGGTGCCTTAAAAGCTCTTCAAAGCTTAGGAGAAGTACCTTTGTATTAATGTTTCTTTATAAATAAAATAAATAACTAAACTATTATTATTATTATTCGATAATAGGTCCTGCACAAGTGCCGGCACAAGGGCGCCATCCAGAACGCGGGACTCGCCCTGGGCGCCCTCGTCACCCAGTGTCTGCAGGGCGACAGCTACCCCCTCCAGCTGCTACAGGACACCCTCCATGCCGCCCTGGCCAGCACGCCCGGCGGCACCGTGTCTAGGAAATCAGCAGGCGTGGCCATTCTCGTGCACAAACTCCTCGCCAGCCCGCATGCCAGCCAGCAGAGTCTCGTCACCGCCGCGCTAGACAAGTGTCTCGCCGTGGCTAGTGACCCCGTGGTAATTTACTTGTACTTTATTTGCATGATTTAATATCGTCGCAGCTAAAGCATCACCGCCTATCTAATTTTTTGCAATTTTACAGGAGGCAATACGAACCGAATGATAGGCGGTGTTGGTAGCCAAAATCAGATGTGCGGAGGTACTAAAAATTAAACTACAGCGCTATCTTTTGGAATCCTTGAAAAACACTTCGTCACAAGGTGCAAAACGATCATTTCTATTCGTTAGAACAAAAATCTCAATTTTGAGAAAATGCGACTTTAGCCACGGCGATATGTAGGTACAGTGCTACCGATTTCACCTACTCTATATACAGGGTGGTCCTGAAACATGGTGACAACGGCCTACAGGTGATAGCTTGGACCATTTCCAACAAATAATACTCACATACATATAGGTCTATCTCACTTGGTTTCCAAGATAACCGCCATTTTGTAAATTATTTTTTAAATGAGAGGTACGCTCAGTTAGTTGGCCCTAACTTTTTTATTTTTTATTGTGGAACAATATAATTTTTATTTTCGTAATCCACACAAAATTTTGCATCTAAAAACATCATTGCAACATGCTAAAATGAAACGCTTACCTGGTTTTAGAAAGCAAACTGATCCAGAATGTGGTGGTTGCTGTTTTTCTGTCAAACTTTGAGCTTGATTTGCTCAAAAAATTTCTCCGGTAGAAGTCTGGTTCTCTTTTGGAAAAAAGTGCTGGTTTTGTTTCCTAACTTTGAACACCAAGATCATGGAAGTTGGATCAGCGAAAGTGGAGTAAATACACAACGGACTGAAAACGTGACGCGCACTTTCCAAACACTTCTTCACTTCACAGGAATATTATCAGTAGACAGTCATAGTGTTCGGACGTGTTTTCCTAGTTCGCTCCGTGCGTGTTATTTATTTCTAGAAGTGTAAACAGTGTAACCAGGGAAGTCAATAGGGGGTCTTCCCCTCTGACTCCCGAGAACAGTGCTAAGTTCTGGTGAACGTTCAATATGGTGAATGGGACCCAGAACAACCCCCCTCCCCCTATAGCCATGGAATCAACAAGCCAGGTAATAGAAAATCCGTACCTGGAGCCACAAAACCATCTTCAAAGAATGTTGGATTTAAATGCCACAAGTCAAAGCGACCATCAAGATTTAGAGGATGCAAAAAATCATCTAAAAAATTGCCAAGTTCCTGAGGCATTGCAACGAGTAATAACTATGCTTGTCTACAAGCTGGAAGCAGCTCTAAAAGAGAGAGATTTACTTGTCATGGCAGAGAACTCAAAAAGTGCTCTGCAGATGAGAAAAGACCAAGAGCAATCCTCAAATGCTCAGTCAACCTACGAGACGGACGAAGAAACTCTGGATCAAGAAACCTGGACTACCCAAGAGTCAAGGAAGAAGAAGAAAAGGAAGAATCGTTCTCAGCCAGCGAGACAGGAAGGTGCTGGACCCAAGAAGCCGCCTCCGATCAAAATTGAAACTCAAGACATCAAATCCATCACCAACATTGCAAGTGTAGCCTCAGGAGAGGGTACATTTTCTGTCAAAACCATGTCCAACAAATTGGTCAAAGTAAATTGTGATAACGAGAACGGATACCGCAAGATGGTATCGGCTCTCAAAGAAAAACAAGTTTCGTACTATACCTACGAAAATAAGCAGACTCGGCCACTACGGGTGGTTGCCAAGGGACTTCATCATACGTGGAGTGAACAGGAGATCCATGATGATCTTAAGTCAAAAGGTTACAAAGTTGTACAAGTAAGTAAACAACTTTCAACCAAAGATAAGCGCCCCTTAAACATGTTTATACTTTCATTTGAGTCAGATGAAAATATTGACAGCATTTATAAAATAGATAGAATTTTGTACAATGTTGTCGAAATCTGTGCACTGAAGGGTAGTAAACTCGTCCCTCAGTGCAAAAATTGTCAAGATTTTGGTCATACAAGAAATCATTGCAATAAAACTGCTAAATGTGTTAAGTGCGGTAAAGGTCACCTCACTGTCACATGTACAAAACCTAAAACAGTTCGCGCAACTTGTGCTAATTGTAACGGTGATCACCCGGCCAATTTCAGGGGGTGCACCGTTGCTAAAGAAGCACAAGCCATGCGCAATAAACAACGCAAGGCAGCAAATTCTGTCAAGACACCCTTTTCAAACCAAACTAAAATACCCCCTAAAACCCCAAATATAACTTTGCCAAAAGGGACCCACCCACCAACACAAAAATCTTGGGCTCAGATAGCCCATCCAAATTACAAATCTCAACCTTCTAAACCTCAGGATATAGGAGATATCTTATCTCTTATACTGAATGAGGTACAATCTGTTAAACACAGTGTATCAGAATTATCTTCTCGAGTTGATAGAATAGAAACACAGCGGACTTTGAATAGTCGTAAACAAAACAAATAAATGACGATAACAATTTTACTTTGGAATGCCAATGGTATTGTGTCACGAAGACACGAGCTCGAGTTATTATTAAGTCAGCATAAATATGACATTGTCCTAGTCACTGAGACTCATTGTACTCGAGAAACTGTTCTCAATTTTAATGTAAACACATGCTCATATAAATTTTACCACAGTCCTCATCCTTCAAATAATGCTAGGGGCGGATCTGGAATTTTAATAAAACAAAATATTAAACACTTTGAGGACATTAAAATCCAAACAGAAAAGGCGCAAATTACAATTATTAATGTTCAAACAAAAACGTACCCTTTAAAAATAATATCCATGTATTGTCCACCACGCTACACTTTATCTCAGGATGAATACTCTGAATTATTCAGCTCTATGGGTAGAGGCCGATGGTTGATCGGTGCTGACTGGAATGCTAAACATGTAAATTTTGGATCAAGAATCACTAATACCAAAGGTAGAAATTTAGTAAACGCTATGACGGAACATAGAGCAGAAGTCATAAGTACATGTGCTCCTACATACTGGCCAAGTGACCCAGAAAAAATACCTGATCTCTTAGATTTTTTCGTTTTCAAAAATATCTCTGCTAACTATATGACCATAGAAGACACTAATTACTTATCTTCCGATCATTCGGCTATATTACTTACACTAAGTGAACACATTATATTAAAAGAATCCAACCCTGCTCTCACCAACAAGAGAACGGATTGGACTAGTTTTAAAATTTCACTGGCACAAAAAATAAACATAACCATTCCGCTGCAGACTCAAGAAGATATCGACCATGAACTTGAGAAACTCGTTGTGGATATCCAAGCAGCTGCATGGGAAAATACACCTGACATTGTCACAAAGTCGACGGGAGTAAATTACCCTGTTGAAATTTTAGATATGGTAGCCGAAAAACGACGCGCTAGGAAGCAATGGCAGCGCTCCCGCGCTCGTACTGATAAAACTAAGTTTAATCGATTAGTCCGGAATCTTAGGGAAAAAATACAAGACCTGAAAAAAGAGTCTATCAGTAAGTACCTTAGTGAACTTACTGCTGATCAATCAACAGACTATAGTCTGTGGAGAGCTACCAAGTCTCTTAAGAGACCGATTGTACAAGACCCACCCATAAGACATAGTGATGGAACATGGATGAAGGATAGTAAATCTAAAGCCACTGCATTTGCTACATATCTAGCCAGCACTTTTACACCAAACGACCCAGTAGGTAATACACAACCTCTTGATGACATACAATACATAAACACAGAATATGAAATCTCACCTTCTACCGTAAGCGAGGTACAGCGCACAATAAAAAATGAGATAAACCCTAAAAAAGCACCTGGATATGATTTGATCACAGGTATTTTGCTAAAAAATATTCCGCGCATTGCTGCTGTTAAAATAACACAGATCATAAATGCTGCGTTTAAATTGAAATATGTACCTCTGGCATGGAAAATCAGTGAAATAAAAATGATTCTGAAACCTGGAAAGCCAGAAAGTGAACTTACATCATACCGGCCAATATCTCTTTTACCGGTTCTGTCAAAATTATTCGAAAAAATACTGAACAAACGCCTTCTTTTAACTATACAGGAAAAAAATCTGATACCTAACCATCAGTTTGGATTCCGCTCACAGCATAATTGCATTGAGCAGGTACACAGAATTACTTCCCAAATTGAGAAAGCTATTGAAGATAAAAAAGTTTGCTCTGCCATTTTTCTTGACGTTTCTCAAGCATTTGATAAAGTTTGGCATGAAGGTCTGAACTTCAAACTAAAGAAAATTCTTCCTCAAAATCTTGCTGAAATTCTCGAGTCGTACTTATCAGACCGGTACTTCAGAATTAAGCAAGACGACAGTTACTCTGATCTCATGAGTGTAAAAGCCTCTGTACCACAAGGGAGTGTCCTAGGACCTATCCTTTATATTTTGTACACAAGTGACATGCCAAATGACAACATTAACACAATTGCCACTTTTGCTGATGATACAGCATTTTTAGCTATTGGTGATAATACACAAGATACTACTTCAGCACTGACTCAAACCATTTCCAAATTTCAAAGATGGACGGAAAAATGGAGAATCAAAATCAATGAAAGCAAATCAGTTCATGTAGATTTCACGAATAGAAATCTGCCTTACATGCCAATTTACTTAAATAACACAGTGATTCCGTATTCCAATCAAGCTAAGTATTTGGGTATGACCCTAGATGCAAAACTAAAATGGAAGGAACATGTTAAGAAAAAACGCGAACAATTAAATATAAAATTCAGAAAAATGCACTGGCTTCTCGGTAGAGGTTCAGCCCTACCAATAGAAAACAAGCTCTTGCTTTACAAACAGGTACTTAAACCTATATGGACCTATGGTATCCAACTATGGGGGTGCACAAGTCCATCCAACCGACTCATAATAGAAAGATTCCAAAATAAAGTTCTACGGAGCTCAGTCAATGCTCCATGGTACATACGAAACGATGACCTACATCGGGACCTGAAAATTGAGACAGTCAAAGACTGTATGAATAGATTTGCCTTGAGTCATCAAAAAAGGCTAGAGGAGCACCCCAATCCCGAGACCGTCCATCTTCTTAGGATTGAAGACCTCACCAGACGTTTGAAGCGGATAAAACCACATGAACTAATTAATTAGGTACTTTCCTCTGGTAACCACCCAACAGCCGAGTCTGCTTATGTCCATGTACATAAGTTATTTTAATTTACATTAGTAGTTTAAGATTAGAATAAAAATACTTATTAGTTTTAAGAACTAGATTGTATTAATAAATTTAGTCCCCAAGGACTCTGTTTAATAAAAAAAAAAAAAAAAAAAAAAAAAAACTTCACAGGAACTGTTGGAAGTTACGGCCTCCGTTTTCGATGCACAGCCTACATCTTCGCCTCAGACTTTTCCTAATGTTCCTGAATATGCCTCTTGTTTCTTTAAAGCTTTCGAAAGCTGTGACAATCCTGGCAACTAGATCCTCCTCGCTTTCAACAGGAGTTTCGTACACCAGGTCTTTTACAAAGCCCCATACACAATAATCAAGAGGATTTTTCTCGGGAGTCCTGGGGGGCCATGGGTAGGGTCTTCCACGACCAATCCACCTTCCAGGGAATCGCCTATCCAGCACCTCCCGGCTAGCTCGGGCAAAATGAGCCGGAGCTCCGTCATGTTGATAGATCATGTTAGCTCGGGTTTCCAAAGAAATGTCTTCAAGCAATTCTGGCAAAGTTTCATTGAGAAATGTGACGTAGACTTCGCCAGTTAGGCGATTAGGAAGGAGGTAAGGGCCCACGAGATGGTCACCGATAATACCTGCCCAAACATTCACGCTAAATCGCCACTGATGATGAACATTTTGAATGGCATGTGGATTATCAACACTCCACATGTGGCTATTGTGAATATTGAACATTCCGCTATTTGTGAAACATGATTCATCTGTCCACAGAATCTTGCACTCAAAGGCAGGATCTTCAAAAACCCTCTGTAAGTACCATCTGGCAAAGTTTACTCTTGGTTCATAATCTTGGGGTAGTAAAGTCTGAACTTTCATGAAATGGTATGGATGCATTTCATTATCTTGTAGTACCCTAAGCACACTTTGATGACTAGATTCAGTTCGCTTCGCCAGTACTCTTGAACTGATTCTAGAATTTTGTTGTACCCTTTGTAGGACATTTTCTTCAAAGTTCAGTGTCCTCACGGCCCTATTGCGCCCTCCATTGACATTATGGGTGTGAAAACTCCCCGTTTCTCTCAACCTCCTATCAATTGCTTGGAAGGACACTCTGCTTGGTACTTGTCTGTTAGGGTACCACTGGGCGTAAATTCTCGTAGCTTCTCGAGCATTCATGTTTGCAGCTCCATATGCAAGCTGCATGTCTGCCATCTCTGCGTTACTGAACCTAGGCATTCCTCACTTAACTCTTAAACGCTGATGTAACCTAAACCACATCTACCCTCAACTGAAGCCTTAGGCACCTAATTAAGCACTGTAGGTACTCACTTTCTTACTTTTATTGGTTAAAAAGTGTCTGAGCACTGAACCACAATAAATCATTACACCTTGACCACCAGGAAAGCGAACATAAACTAACAGCCGTATTTATGAACAGAAAACGCCGTCTGAGCATGGTCTGAAGCATGATTTCCTTTAATATTATTGGCCAATACCTTGCTTGAGACAGTGTTCAGACAAAATTCGCTGTTCATAAATACGGGTGTTAATGATTGATAGTAAATTTTTGAATGCTGACATTTGAAAAAATTACTGGCCAAAAGTTTATTTTTCACACACACACGATCGGCGGCGTAATTTTGGCGCGTCACGTTTTCAGCCCGTTCTTGTGTATTTACTCCACTTTCGCTGATCCAACTTCCATGATCTTGGTGTTAAAAGTTAGGAAACAAAACCAGCACTTTTTTCCAAAAGAGAACCAGACTTCTACCGGAGAAATTTTTTGAGTAAATCAAGCTCAAAGTTTGACAGAAAAACAGCAACCACCACATTCTGGATCAGTTTGCTTTCTAAAACCAGGTAAGCGTTTCATTTTAGCATGTTGCAATGATGTTTTTAGATGCAAAATTTTGTGTGGATTACGAAAATAAAAATTATATTGTTCCACAATAAAAAATAAAAAAGTTAGGGCCAACTAACTGAGCGTACCTCTCATTTAAAAAATAATTTACAAAATGGCGGTTATCTTGGAAACCAAGTGAGATAGACCTATATATGTATGTGAGTATTATTTGTTGGAAATAGTCCAAGCTATCACCTGTAGGCCGTTGTCACCATGTTTCAGGACCACCCTGTATAATTATGTATACTTATAAACTATGTTATCATATTTGTGTTAATCACTTTCGTGATATCACACCTACTCAAACTCGCTTTACTAAATCTACGCGGTAACCGGGACTTGAACCACCCACTTCCAGGTTACAAGTCCGTCGCCTTATCGATCAAGCTACTGAGGTCGATAGTATAAAGTATTACAGTATAACTTAAAATCTATTCCTGCATAAATATTTAAATACCTACTTAGGTGGTAGAAAATACTTTGAACATTCACCTCGTCTGGTGGTTACATTATTACTATAAATATTTTTACTAGTTAAAAAACAGTTATCATATTTATGTTAATCACATCACTCAAACTTTCTTCACTAATTTTTTGCTTAACTTGGGACTCGAAACACCGACCTGCAGTTAACAAATCCGCTTATAACAAAACCTTATCGAGTTCGCTATCGATAGCTACTGAGGTCGGTAAATACTTTTACTAATAATAATAAAAAAATTCCCCCCTCAGAGCTGTTTTTCGAAACTCGAAACACATTACTTCGGAACATGCATAATGCTATTTAGGGCATACATCTTGAAACCAATAATAATAATATCGCCTTATTTAAACTGCCCGATTAAAACTATTTTACATATTAGCCCGAGACATATTATTATGTGGTAAAAATCCCAAATGGGAGGATAACTCGTCATGTCCCGGCTGGGTTTCGAACCCAGGAACCTCTGGATTCACAGAGTGCCGCCTTTACCACTGAGCTACTAGGACAGACATTATGAAACTACAAACATTAGAAATGTTTAAATCCTGTGTAGTCAAATTCTTAAAACCTTTAGAATAAGACTACACAAAGTTTGTGGTTGGATGGATGAGCTCAAAAATTGAGAATCCTGCCACATTAAATAAAAAAAAAGAAACTAATTAAAATAATACATTCCAAGGTGACGTCAGAGGAGACGCTGAAGGTGGATCTGCCGCAAGTCATCGCCTTTCACATGCTGCAGTTCATCGTGGCGGACGCGAGTCTGAGGGTGGCGATGACGTCATACCTGGAACTCCTCACCCGGCTGTGTCTGGACAAGATGCAGAGTCAGGAGTGGACCGTGCGCAACGGAGCCCTGCAGGTAATTGCGATTGTGAATACAGTCGAATCCCGCTAACTCGAAAGAGTTCTTCCTATAACTCGAAATAAATGCGTGAAAAAAGTCCCCTCGATAAGTCGAAAATCCCGTTAACTCGAAGGAACTCGAAGTATAAATGAGTGTAAAATATGTAAAGTAAAGTAAAATGAAAAACTAATATTACTATCGTGTTCAGCACTTAAAATTAGCCTGATTTGATATAAAGCACTATTGGTCTAAGATAAAAATATATCTCACACTCCCTAAAGCCTGTGAAACTGAGTGTGACAAAAATTACAAGTAAGAATTCCTTTTAACTTAAAATATTGTGTAGATTTCAAAAATCTCATAAAAAATAGAGGTTGCCATTTAAAATTCCAAAGGTGACCCTGAAATAACCTTGAAGGGGTCATTCGAGAAACTTCTAGAGGTCACCAATAAATTTCCCCTGTAGAGCTATGAAAATGTTCTTGATCAGATTTTTTCTATCTTCACTAGTTCTCGAGATAATCCCGCCCTTTAGTTAGGACATATGTTTTCAAATATTTTCTATTCTTTTTCATTTTTATTGTATATATTGTTTTTTTTCATTTTTTCACTGTTAAAATTATCATTTGTATGTACATAATGTCCTTTTGTATCTAATAAAGAATTGTATAATAATAATGGGACACCCTGTATATTATTTTTGTATTGATAATTTTTTTTCCCCCCCGGGTGTTAATTAACAGGTGTTCGGGGTGTTGCTGCCCAAGCTTGTGGGGACGAAGAAGCAGGATGCGGCGAGCCACAGCGGCAATGTGGCCTTCGAGGAGTTCTTCTACCAGCTGCCACGCATCGGGGACAGTGTGAGAGACGTGCTGTGTCGCATACAGGAGCCGGGCAGAGATGTGTCAGGGTTGGATAAGACCAACACACACGTGTCAGGGTCGGCTGAAACGAACATACATGTGTCAGGGTTGGATAAGACGAACACTCATGCGTCATTGTTGGATAAGACCAATATACATGTGTCAGGGTTGAATAAGACCAACACTCATGTGTCAGGGTGGGCTGAAACGAACATACATGTGTCAGGGTCGGATGAGACCAACATACACGTGTCAGGGTCGGAAAAGACGAACATACATGTGTCAGGGTTGGATAAGATCAACACTCAAGTGTCAGGGTCGGAAAAGACGAACATACATGTGTCAGGGTTGGATAAGACCAACACTCAAGTGTCAGGGTCGGAAAAGACGAACATACATGTGTCAGGGTCGGATGAGACCAACACACCTGTGTCAGGTTTGGGAAAGACCAACACTCATATGTCAGGGTCGGATAAGACCAAAACTCAAGTGTCAGGGTCGGCTGAGACCAACACTCAAGTGTCAGGGTCGGATAAGACCAACACTCATGTGTCAGTGTTGGATAAAGCGAACATACATATGACAGGGTCGTATAAGACCAACACTCATATGTCAGGGTCGGATAAGACCAACACTCATGTGTCAGGGTCGGATAAGACCAAAACTCAAGTGTCAGGGTCGGCTGAGACCAACACTCAAGTGTCAGGGTCGGATAAGACCAACACTCATGTGTCAGTGTTGGATAAAGCGAACATACATATGACAGGGTCGTATAAGACCAACACCCATGCTTCATTGTTGGATAAGACCAACACACATGGGTCGGATGAGACCAACACACACGTGTCAGGGTCGGATGAGACCAACACACATGGGTCGGAAGAGACCAACACACATGGGTCGGATGAGACCAACACCTCGGTCCTGGTGTCCGCCCTGACGCTCCTCAGCCGACTGAAAGTCACCGGAGCGTTTGGTCGCATGAACCCCGAGCAGGCGGCTCTGCAGCTGTTCCTGCGTCGGGTCTACAGCAGACTGCTGGCCAGCCACATGCACACGGTACGCTTCCTTGTGGCCAACTGCTACGTGAACAGCTTGCACGCGCACATCGAGCTGCGCAGCCACTTTGAATCAATGCTGTTCTCTTGTTTGGAGTACATTTCCAGCGGTCGTGTACTGAAAGGCAGCCTGCCACAGTATTTCGGATCACCCAAGTTGGATTCATTCTTGCGGAACGATTCGCGACCAAAAATCCTCAACGAAAACCATCTGCACGGGAGTCTTCTCACGCTTGAAATTCTGAAAGAGCGGATTTATTTAGAGAATCTTGAGCTTGATGAATTGTTTCTCAACCAAATGGTGACTTTTTTGAACACCACGATTCCCCTCATGGTAGCCGACACGCGTGTCAAGCTTGGTACGTACTCGTTGCTGTTCAAAATATTCCGCGCCGAGAACGCCCGACTAGCCCCGAGCTGCTGCAATAGTAGATACGTGCTCTCCTGTGTCTCCGACGTGGCCGATTCTTTCAAACAGAACACTCGGGTGGGCTGGAAGCTGTTCCTACAGGAGCTCGTCAAGTTTCAAATGTTCAACACACTGTTTGTTGGAGACGGGAAAATTGATTGCAGCTACATCACTCTGCTTGTCCGTGAACTCAGCCGGGAATCTGATGTACTCAAAGACGTTCTGACGTATTTACTGCAACTTCTCAAAGAGCAGAGTTTAAAAAGTTTCGATGCAATGGACGCCTTGCATGGTTCAACGAATGCGGGAGTTTCTTCAGTAACCTGGACCGAGGCTTACAATTGTATAAAAGATCTATTGAAAACGGTCGTTTTCAGTGATTGCAAAATGGCTAATACATGCGCAGAACACGTGTTTAATGTGATTATCCAAATGTACAATATGTTCGCTAGCTATTCCGTTTCCTTTCAGTTGTTTTATGATTCCGAGCTTCTTCACATGGGAAGCGAACTGTTTGCTATCTACTGTACAAAACACGCCGTCGAATATATTTGTCCCGCCGTTCTGCCCGTGCTTTCTCTTTGCGTTTCTCTGCCTCTGCCCAAGGGCGTCCACCAGACGGCAAGTGTAGACATCGCGTCTGTACCCGGCATCTCCATAGGCAACTCGCCAAAGAAACGTGAGCTGGTGGACAAAATAAACAATCTTTCCAACACGTTCATTCGCGACGAGAAGTGCAACGAAGAATACCGCTATCACGCCGCCGTGTCCATGAGTATTCTGCACCACCAGAACACATTCGGCCAGCTCACACACGACATTGTTGCCAACACGATTCATCTGCTGCAAGACGAAGTGTACGAGGTGCGTCAAGAGATCACCTATTTCGTGCGGAAAATGGAGGGAAATTACCGCGAGCGTACGGAAAAATTCATTCTCCTGAAAAATCCGTACGTTTATCTGTTCAACTTCTTGAATTGTTCGTACGCTGTCGACGTGCATGTGTATCTTGACGTGTTTACGAGTCTTTTCTTCGTCACCCAGCAAGATATGAACCGTTCCGAAAACGACTCGGCGTTCTGTAATCCGTTCGATCACAATCTGCGGAACTTCTACAGTGAGCCCATGTTGGTCGCTGAGACAGCCCACGCCAGCTTGAACAATCTGCTCGCTCGAACTCGGACGAATTCGTTTGACGAAACGAAGCTTTCGGAAATTGTCGCTAAATGTGTCCGCCACATTGAAGAAAACAGAGGAAATGTTCGATTGAATGAGCACGGCCGACAGAAGTTGAGGCTCCTGGGTCAAGCGAAAGCGCATTTGCAGGACATTGTTGATAAAATTTGAATGGATCAAAACGTTCCAAAAAAGTCTAAAAAATAAATAGGGTTATGACATGCACTGGTACTCAAGTGATTAACGAATGCCACCCATTGCATAAATACTTCCTCATTAATTTGAGTTTGTGACCACATAATAATAAGACTTTGAGGGTTAGGTGGTAGAAAATGCTTTGAGCATTAACCTCGCCTTCTACTAAAGAGTATTATTATCCATTATTGGTGGTTAATTGGTTAGGTGGACTACCAATGGATTCATTGGTAGTCAAGTGTTTCACGCGCTAGTCTGGTAATCCAGGTAGCGTAGGGATCCGTTGGTTCGAATGCCACCCATTGCATGAATATTTCCTCATTAATTTGAGTTTGTGACCACATGATAATAAGACTTTGAGGGTTAGGTGGTAGAAAATGTTTTGAGCATAACCTCGCCTGGTGGTTACCTTCCACTAAATAGAGTTATTATTATTGAGCGTTACAGAAACTGACCACAAAGTATGAGTACTTTATATTGTATTGCACATTTGCACAATGTAGGAGTCCTATTTATCATTATGAAAAGCTCCAAATTGTCGTAGAACGCATTCATTTTGCTAGGAGCTTACAAATTTAAATGAATTTTGTATGTATAAAAAAATGTAAATTTTTATATCAATTTGTATTTTTGTACAAGAAATGTAAATATTTTTATAATTTTACAAATTCTTCTGATATTATCTTTCCATCGATTTTTTTTTATTCAAAGAAAAAAGAGTGTAACGAATATTTTCAATAGAAGCTTGCTCTCATTTACTGCCTAATTTAGTTAACTTATGATTCATTAGAAACCTAATTTATTAGATACATTTGTGAGCATCTTAGTTCATGAGGAGATTACAGAGGTTTTTTGTTTTCTTTTTTTCTTTTTCTTCTCTACTTCTTTACAAATAAAGAGGACTACCCTCTATCTGCTTGAAACTCACAAACCTCACCCAGCCTGCACTGGGCCGAGAATAGTCAAGAGGATTCGAAATTCGGTGATCTTTCATCACCCATGCTCGAATCGAACTAACCATCAATAGGTTCAGAGGTTGGCGCACTGTTTTCCATAAGTTGGCGCACTGTTTTCCATAAGTTGGCGCACTATTTTCCATAAGTTGGCGCTATGTCTTCTAGGGTTTGGCGCACTTCCAGTCATCTAAGACGTCCTTTTCTATTACTGCCTTAAGTTCAGAGTGCCAACAAAAATATTCCCATAGCCCAGCGTCAATGGCACGTGGAATACAACAGTTCTCGTTCTGCCACTGATGTTAAGCAACATCTAGCGAGCTTAAGACTTGAAAGGGTGACCATTCAAGCTCGAACCTTCGTTATGCTGCATATTCCCGGCCCCACACAGGCTGGGTGCGAAAAAATAAGTAGCTGCTTTAAAGTGAGCAGCGACCAGGGGTGTAATTAAAGACAAAATAAAAAATATTTCTCGAAGAGATATTCAAGAAAAAGGATAAAATATAATCCAGTCAAACCTAGATATCAGAAAACTCAAGGGACGGATTTTTTTCTTACAAAGAGATTATTTTCCCTTACAGAGAGTTAGACTGGACCTTTAAATGGTTCTCTTGTATCGAGGTTCCTCCTATATCCCGGTAGCTCAGTGGTAAAGGCGGCACTCTGTGAATCCAGAGATTCCAGACGTCGCGGGTTCGAAACCCAGCCGGGACATGACAAGTTATCCTCCCATTTGGGATTTTTATTACATAATAAGACGTCTTGGGCTCACTGCTGCAATAATGGGACTTAATAGTACTAATCGAGCAGTATAAACAAGGCGATTTATTTATATCCAAGTTCGACTGTAATCCTACACTACCCACCAATAATTCTGATGTATGAACATTGAACACAAAGAAAACCATTTATTTATACAGACTGTAAAAAAAATCATCGGGCGGGAATCGAAGCCGCTATCTTCAACTAGGCAGGACAAGCTTCTCTTGAATGTGTGTGTGTTTCCACTCCTGCGCAGGGTAGCTCTCCAGTGTCCACTCGTGAAAGTCCATCACGTTATCATGGGACACGAGGATGATGCTGTGTGTTCTGAAACCAAAAAACCAATTCAAAGCACTTGGCTCAGTGGTTAAGCACTCGCTTGCCATGCTGCAGGTCCCGGGTTCGATCCCCCGTGCCGACAAAAAATTGTATTCAAAATTTGGTTACAGATGTTTGCAAGGGACACCTTCCGGTGAGCTCGTGCTGACTCAGCACCTAAATGGGAAGTATTGTGTCACTTCTCGCCCATAAGAAGGAAGGCTTACTACATGATGGGCACTATGGGCAGGCTACAACACAGACCTCAAGCTTCTATGCAGTAGCTCCTGTTTCATGACTACGAATTAAAAAAGGCTGCGAAACATTTATCTTTAAGAGGTTTTTTCTTGGTGATTCCATTACTTTCTTTTCTATAATAATAATAATAAGGAGAGTAAAAAAATATGAAAAAAATTGAAATCTGAGCAAAAAATATTTTTTTTATATACAAAAACGGACACAATTTATCCGATTTCTAATATTCGAAATTCATCGGAAGTAATAGATGCAGCACTACCATACCTCGTGCCATACTTGAGCTCCGGAACCTCCACGCATACGCCACTGTATTTGATCCGAAACTCTTCTGTCATGTGAGCCTCCGCGTTCCTGTCAATCTCCGGGTCTGGATAATTCCTGGAAATAAAGAACTGGTTCAGTGTAATCAGCAGCTTCAATTTATCCATTCAGTTTGATACTTGTAGAATAATTCTATTATTGATAGTTTAAATTTACATTTAAAATACAAATATAAGAAGTGCATTTAAATATGAACGACTTTGACCTATTAGCATTACCTTGAACTAGAATGACCTTAAATTTGAATGACCTTGAAATGGAACGACTATTGCATATAATGACCTTGAAATGGAACGATCTTGAACTAGACTGACCATTTTATTTGAATGACTTTGAAGACTTAGCATTTAGAAGTTATGGAAATAGTAATTTAATAAATAAAATGATAAGATGATTCTGTAAAATTTATAGAGATAATTTAGATAATAATCAAAGTACTATGATAGAAAAAACCCCCCATTAACTTTACCTGTCCTTATTTTTCATCAAATGAAGAATATTCTGTAGCAACTTCGAGGTGTCCGATGTTCGATTGTATTTTCTCGCGATTTCGGCGAATTTCCGTTTCCCGAAGACGACCTTCTGAAAGGGCTGCGATATGCACTGGCTGTTCCCAAACCCGTACACGTGATCGGGGGCCCGGTTCTGAGTGACTCGGGTGACTTTTGTGCTGGGAGAATCGAATGGTGGACTGTTGGTGAAGTGGTAGACGTCACTGCTTCGAGACCTGAGAAGAAAAGACGGAAAACAAGAAGTAAGTACTTTCCAATACAAGTTAACCCTTTTTTTGGCAGATAATTTCACTTTCTGTCTATCAATCAATTAGTCTGGCTGGGGGACAATAAACAGGGAGTAAACCAGCAGTCTGACTGGGGGACTATAAACAGGGAGTAGACCAGCAGTCTGGCTGGGGTACTATAAACAGGGAGTATACCAGCATTGGCTTGGTTCTGGGGGCCCTTGTCAATTATTAGCCTTCTTGTAAAGACAGTGGTAGAAGTCCTGAGTAGTCATTCCTCCACTGTCTGGCTACCATCGTTCACGATGACCCTATGATGATGAATTTTAATTTATCATTTATATTTTGAAAAAGTAAGAAAGGATGATGGTTGGATGGAAGAGCGTAAAAAAATAATAAATATTTTTAAATGTTCTGTGGAAGAAAAAAAGCTTTAATTTTGGGCCAAAAGAGTAAAAAAAACTGATGGTACCATATATGTACAATTGTACACGTTGCCATGATAAGGGTTAAGTTATCATATTTGTGTTCACCACTTTCGTGATGTCACAACTACTCAAACTCGCTTTACTAAATTTACGCTGAGCTTAGGACTTGAACCACCGACCTCCAGGAGAAGTACCTTTGTATAAATGTTTCTTTATAAAGAAGAGAAATTTAAAACATCAATAAAACAAAACCATTTTCAAAAAAAAAAAAAAAAGAGAAAAAAAAAAATTACAGCTTCGATCGCACGTTGAATGCACCAGTTCTCGTTCTGTCACTGAAGTTCAGTAACGTGCAGCGAGATTAGGATTTGAATGGGTGATAAAATTTGAACCCTCCGGATGCTGCCTATTCCTGACCCCACTCAGGTTGGGTGAGATTAATGTGGGTAGATGCATGGTTTGCGAGTTTCCTGCGAATGGAGGGTGCAACCCCCGTCGTGATATGACCATGCAGTTGAATTTTTTTACAGAATCGTACCAGCCAGCCTTGATGGCGCATTGAATGCACTGGTTTCCGTAGGATCTTCAAAGTTGAGCAACGTCCATCAAGGAAATTAATAAAGTTGAATAGATGGTTTGTAAGTTTCCAGCGATTGGAGGGTAAAAATCCGATATGACCATGACCATGCAGTTGAAACACTTGGACGACCGGGTGTACCACCGGTGGTACACGCGTGTCTGTACGGAATGGACCGGGTGTACACGCATGTACTACGCCTGTGAATACCCTAAACATCGCCGGTCCCACGGGAGAACTTACTAAAAACATGCCGGTCGTCTATGTGTTAAAATCAGTTGACCCTGGATATTATTATGTAGACTGGTAGTCAAGTGGTTAACGCGCTAGTCTGGATATCCAAGCAGCGTAGGGATTCGTTGGTACGAATCCCACCCAGTGCATAAATTTTGCGTAATTTTTTTTTTTTTTTAAGTGGGGTTTAACGTCGCTTTCAACTGCCATGGTCATATCACGACGGGGGTTTTACCCTCCATTCGCAGGAAACTCACAAACCTGCTACTCACATTGACCTCACCCAGCCTGAGTGGGGCCGGGAAAAGCCAGCGTCACGAGAATTAGAATTTGAATGGTCACCCATCCAAGTCTTAACCTCGCTGGATGTCGCTTAACTTCGGTGTTCTGAAGGGAACCGGTGTATTCAACATGCCATCGACGCTGGCTTTTTTTTTTTTTTTGCGTAATTAATTTGAGTTTGTGACCACATAATAACAAGACTCTGAAGGTTCGATTTTAGAAAATGATTTGAGCACTAACCTCGCCTGGTGTTTACCTTCCAATAAAGAGTGTTATTATATTATTATTACAAAGTGTCCACATAATGATAAGACCACATAATGATGAGACTCTGAAGGTTAGGTGGTAGAAAATGCTTTTTGCATTAACCTCGCCTGGTGTTTACATTTTACTAAAGAGTGTTATGTTATTATCATCAACACACTTACGTAAGCTCCACCAGAACCGTGTGAAAGCCATTGTACACCTTCTCCTCCGTCTTCCTCTTCAGTTCTCTCAGGTAGCCATCAGCATCCTGGGCCCCGCCCACATAGTTCACCACAATGGGGCCCCTGTCTTGGCCGTTGGGACGATCGTTCATGCCCAGCACATTGAGGAGGATCCCTATTTTGCCCGAAGCCGAGGCTGCTAGCCAGGTCCCGCCTTTGACGGCGTCCTGACCTGGGGAGTTATAAATTGTAATAATAATAAAAACAAAGATAAAGAGCTAGTTATTTGTGTTATTATGTCACAATTTTTAGTGGGTAGCATCGACATTACGAGAACTAAAGCTAATGCATCATATCTCCAACCAACCGTCATATTCCAATATCTATCTCGTAATGCCGCCACTGGTCGTTGCCCACTCTACAACTACCCCAATTGTCCTCACGAGGCTAGGGTAGGCCCCGACATCCAAAGTACAGAGCCGAAAAAATTCCGACCCCGGGTTTCGAACCCAGGTCACTTGGAGTGCAAGCTGAGCATGCTAGGCCAAGTGACTATAAATTGTAATAATAATAATAACACTCTTTAGTGAAAGGTAATAATCAGGCGAGGTTATTGCTCAAAAGCATTTTCTACCATCTAACTCTCAGAGTCTTATTAAGTGGTCACAAACTCAAATTATGACCATGCAGTTGAAAGCGACGTTAAAACCAGATGTAAGACACCCTGGAGATTATTATGTACACTGGTACTCAAGTGGTTAACGCGCTAGTCTGGATATCCAGGTAGCGTAGGGATCCGTTGGTTCGAATCTCACCCAGTGCATGAATTTTTCCTCATTAATTCGATAATTTGAGTTTGTGACCACATAATAAGACCCTGAGGGTTAGGTGGTAGAAAATGCTTTGAGCATTAACTTCGCCTGGTGGTTACCTTCCACTAAAGAGTATTTTTATTTTGATTGATACCTAAATATACTTTGTTTCATTGGTTTTTTTCTACAAATTTTCCCTAAGCTAAGGACTAAGTTTTAATGAGCCATACACACCTCCAATGATGGCTCTGTTCTGCCACCTGTGCAGGGACTTGGTGTCTCGCTCGTACGATTCATCCCTATTGGAGGCGATGATTAGTTTGTAGCCACCCGGAGGTGAGTCATGGTCACAGTAGATAAAGCTGATGCACATGCTGGCCTGAAAATCCAAATAGAAAGTTGTCACATAAAATAAAACACAAATATAATATTTTTATTTTAAAATTAAAAGATTTTTTTTACCATTCAAATTTGGGGAACATAAACAGAGAGTAGACCAGTAGTCTGGCTGGGGGACTGTAAACAGGGAGTAGACCAGCATTGGCTTGGTTTTGGGGGGGCCCTTGTCAATTATAAGCCTCCTTGTAAAGACAGCTGAGTCATTCCTCCTCTTTCTGGCTACCATCGTTCACGATGACGTCACCCTATGATGATGATTTAAATTTCAACCCTCGTGATGCTGGCTATTGCCGGCCCAATCAAGCTGGGTGAGGTTAATTTAGCTGGTTTGTAAGTTTCCAGGGAATGGACACTACAAATAATGATTACAAAGAATTGAAAAAAATTGAAACAATATAAACAATTAGAAGGAAAAGAATAGATAAATATATATGTACAGTACATTGTACACAGGTACACACAAACATATTATGTTTGTATATCCTAACTAAAGTACGTGGTTATTATCTACGGCAATAATCTCACAATATATGGTAATAATTCCACCAGCTAATCCAATAGGTACATTGGTACATACATAGATTTACAGTAGGTACCTACATGCATTTATGTTTGTACATTTATGTATGTGTGTACATGTACAATGTACATAATAAGTTATTTCCCAGTGATGCACGTGCAGTGTGTTGTTTTCATGATCAAAAGGTTATCATTATATCTCTATCTATCTCTAGATTATCTCTATCTAGGTATATACCCTAATCTCTATCTATATACCCTATGATCAAAGATATCTCTATCTATCTCTAGATTATTTCTATCTATGTATATACCCTAATAAGTATAACGCACTCGATTTGCACCTAGATGATCGGAGTTCGATTCCGAGGCAGGTCGGATGTTTTCAACTCTGCACTTGGAATATTGGGGACCCATTTCACTCGTGAGGAAAATTGAGTAGCAGGTTTTACGTGAGCCATGACCAATTGCGGCATTGTAAGATCATAATTGAATTGTAAAAAAATGTGAAAATCTTGCCATTCTACGCTAGCCAAACTTCATTGTTTAATTTAAGGTTTTACGTCGCTTTCAACTGCCTGGTTAGATCACGAAGGGGGTGTTACCCTTCATTCGCATTAAACTCACAAACCTGCTACCCACATTAACCTCACCCAGACTGGATTTTTGTTGTTGTTGATGTTCTTCTTAATGTAAAATTTATTTTATATCTCAATTTAGCATCACAGGTTATTTAAGGGATGGAATAAGTCCTGTAATTCTACGCTAGCCTACTTTATCGTTGAAGTAATATTTAACAGTCCCATAACGGCATGGTTTAGTATTGATGAGGAGCCGCGGGTTTTAGTTAGGGTAGGTAGTCATGGATACCGGGTGGTCCATGTCCCACACTTTTTGGCATGAGCTTTCCCAAAATAAAGCCTACTACGTGTTGCAAAAAAATTAGAACAGGTACTTACGTATGTATCACTCTTCTGTATGTATCGGTCTTATGTATGTATCGCGCTTCTGTATGTATCGCTCTTCTGTATGTATCGCTCCTCTGTATATATCGCACTTCTATTCACCGTTCATAAAACAGACTGTCAGCTTTTGCTACCAGTACGTATTTCTTGTTATCAAGGTAAGGTGGTGTTAGTGGGAAGAACTCTATCACAGTATATCGTTGATGTATCAAACACTTCCTATCTTGAATGTGACAAGATAAAGAAACTACTCACGTTGAACTTATCAATTCTGTAAGAGAAAAACAATAACGTATATAAAATAATAGTTTTATGAAATACTATTTATTATTATTATTATGGGGATTTTTTTTTTTTTCTTTTAAGTGAGGTTTAACGTCGCTTTCAACTGCCATGGTCATATCACGACGGGGGTTTTACCCTCCATTCGCAGGAAACTCACAAACCTGCTACTCACATTGACCTCACCCAGCCTGAGTGGGGCCGGGAAAAGCCAGCGTCACGAGAATTAGAATTTGAATGGTCACCCATCCAAGTCTTAACCTCGCTGGATGTCGCTTAACTTCGGTGTTCTGAAGGGAACCGGTGTATTCAATCGACGCTGGCTAGTGGGGATTTTTGCACGCAGAGGTAGCTGTACTTCATCTACGGTAATGTGAGCTAAGTCCAGATTCCTGCCTGGAATCACAGCGACTTAGCTCATGACTTTCCGTAAGATGTGTGCAGTGCTCAGCAGCGTTATCTTCTGGATTTCTTTGATGGATGGTCTTCCTGGGATTACTTGGAGGTGAATCCTCCAAGTGAATTTTACTAAATCCACGCTGAAACCGTGACTTGAACCACCGACCTCCAGGTTAAAAGTCCATCGCCTTACCGTTCAAGCTACTGAGGTCGGTTTAATTTGAATAGTATAAAAACCTATCTCAACCTTACAAACCCTCTCTCACCTGTATCGTGTGGAATATGTGTAATGAATTTTTTAATTAAGATATGGACTACAAACAAAATAAACAAATGATAGTCCCTGATCACAGCTGCTTTCTTATCGTTCATTGTTCTTATCACTAACTGATAACTACAATGAAGCTAATAGAATCTAATTTCACTCAGGTATATGTATAGTGTATACAAGGTGTTTCAAAAAGCATTAGACAGCTCCAAAATCTCTAGTAAACTCTACAGAATTTAGAGGAACGCAAAAACGTACCTACCTTTTTTTATTAGGGTTTAAATTTAATTTTGGTCTTGAAAAGGATCGTATTGAATTGTGCTGAAACTTTAATCCCTAATTCAAAGTGATTTTCCAAAAGAAAATCAAGACAGAAACAATATTAAGTTTAGGTTTAAGGTCTCGAAAATCAAGTTAAAATATTTAAATTACTCTCATAATTTATTTAGGATACTTTTCAAAGAAATCAAATGAAGACACTGAAAAAATATTGAAAATACTTAAATGACAGAGTTCATACTTAACTCCGGTCCCGTTTTAGAGAGAAAAAAATGTAATGAGCGAAGAATTTTATGTTTTTTTTATGTGTCACAATAAGGGTAGTTCAATTTAAGATTTCAAATTTGAACTCCCTGGGGCAGGCAGCCCCTGCTAAAGTAAAAAAATTGACCCCTTGAACATAAAAGTGTTTTTAGGTTTGTCTGAATTTCTTACAGTTTAAGAGATTTTTTTAAGTTTCCATGTATTTACATTTCACAATAACATCTTCAACAAACAATGAGGGTATACCCACCTTCAAAAGATAAAAAATCTTGTGCTGAAGGTGGGGAATTGAGACTGTCTAGTTTTTTAAAACACCCTGTATACAGTAAACTATTAGAATCTACTTAGTTATATGTGACTAAGTATAGTTATAAACCTATTACATATCGGCTCTCTAGTGTTTACACTGTAGAGTTCAATGGTTTACATTTACACTTTCTAACCATTCATTTATCCTCTGGGAAAATTTGTAGTAGGTATAAAAACAACGATTTGAGTTTTGTTAAGAAATATTTTTTTTATTCTTCCGTCTCATACATTTGATACATGGGAGGTTTTAACCTCCATTTGGTGGGAAAAAAAACATTGCCCTCATTCTGGAAAGCACTCTCACTCTCTTCTTCTTCTTTTACTCTGTCTTATCCCACTTGAGCAGGGTCGACGTTGTTCAACTCCATGTTTGAGGTTGGTTGGTTTTGGCACATATTTTACGCCTGGATGCCCTTCCTAACGACAACGATTCTCTTTGATTTAACGTCCTTGATTAGGACGGGGGTTTTACCCTCCATTCGCTGGGAATCGTACCAGCGACCCACATTAACCTCACCCAGCCTGGGTAGGGCCGGTGTCTCTCTCACTCTCATAACCCCCAGACCTCCTTTTCAACAGTCACACAACGCAAACGCACTCTGATTGGTTATTTCGTTCAAATTAACCAATCAGAGTGCGTCAGTGCGTCACACAGGTTAAAACGGAGATTTGGGGATTATGATGAGGGTGGTTTCTGGAACGAGCGCCAGATACCCACATTAACCTCACTCAAAATTGGGCCGTGAATAGTTAGCCTGCCTCCGTGGCATAACGGTTGTGACCACTGCCCGTAGTCCAAAGATCCTAAGTTCGATTCCCGATTAGAGCAGACTTTTCGCACAGAAAATTCTGTTCCCTCCGAACATATGAGGCTGGCAATTCCGGCCCTACCCAGGCTGGGTGAGGTTAATGTGGGTAGCTGGTACGATTCCCAGCGAATGGAGGGTGAAACCCCCGTCCTGTCTAGGTACCTCAAGTCAGGACGTAAAAACCAAATAGAATCAATGGACATGAAAGGATCCTAGACATTGGATCTGGGCGTCCATATAATCCTCTCACCACGGTGATTTAGGTATCAATACCTACCTCACGGACACGGGAATTATTATTATTATAGTTAGCATCACGAGTGCTCGAAGTTCTCGTAAGATGTGAAGTTAAGAAAGCTTTTATAGATTTTCATGACTCGACAGGTCTGGGTCTTACAAAAATGTAGTCACCGTGGCGGAGTGGCTAGCGCACTGCGCCCGCGCGCAGGCGACCCGGGTTCGATTCCCAGCGGGGTCAATTTTTTTAGCCACTGAAATTTGGATGTTACGGGTTCATTGTTCCCTCGTGAGGAATTATAATAAAGTGACCAGAAATCCATGGTTAGGACAGGTACTGTGTTTATATTTGTATTTAATTATATTTTTGTAATAATATTGACCTTACATAATCTATATATATAAAATCCATTTACATTCATTCATAATCAACGCAGAGCCTAAACGGCTGGGCCGATTGACTTGAAATTTTGCAGGAAGCTTCCCCTTATGATGTAGGGGCGTACTAAGAACGGATTTTTTTAAGGAAACAGGGTTCTCAACTTATGGCCAAAAATTAACATTTATTGATAATCAACGCAGAGCCTAAACGGCTGAGCCGATTGACTTGAAATTTTGCAGGAAGCTTCTCCTTATGATGTAGGGGCGTACTAAGAACGGATTTTTTGAAGGAAACAGGGGTTCTCAACTTATGGCCAAAAATTAACATTTATTCATATTCAACGCAGAGCCTAAACGGTTGGGCCGATTGACTTGAAATTTTGCAGGAAGCTTTTCCTTATGATGTAGGGGCGTACTAAGAACGGATTTTTTGAAGGAAACAGGGGTTCTCAACTTATGGCCAAAAATTAACATTTATTCATAATCAACGCAGAGTCTAAACGGTTGGGCCGATTGACTTGAAATTTTGCAGGAAACTTCCCCTTATGATGTAGGAGCGTACTAAGAACGGATTTTTTGAAGGAAACAGGGGTTCTCAACTTATGGTCCAAATTAGTCATTTTTAGAGTGTTGTCAGATTCTCAAAAGGGCTGAGCTGAATGACTTGAAATTAGGCAGAAAACTTCTTTCAGTGATGAAGAAGCTTACTATGAAAGGGTTTTTCAAAGATAACAGGGGTCCTCAACTTATGGACAAAAGTAGACATTTTAGCGTCTTGCAAGATTCTCAAAACGGTTGAGCCGAATGACTTGAAATTTGGCAGACAGCTTTTTTTGTGATGTAGGGGAATAATAAGAAACAAATTTTAAAAGAAAATAGGGTTCTCAACTTATGGTCAAGCTGGATGGCGAATACTATGTTTTTCGACTCATGAAAGATACTTTCCTGTTATACATTTGGCCGTCCACTTTGAAAATGGACAAAAGGTAGTTTTTACAACCGAAAATATCCATCAGAGAATTGACAACCCGCCCAAAACAACATTAATGGCGTTTTTTCCAACTATGCAACCAGGATGAATTTGCAAAGACTCTTTTTTATAATGAAGTACCAGCATTTTATGTGTGGAAAAACAACATGTTCCAAAGAAGGAAAAAAGGATCAATTGTTCCAGGACATCCCGGTGTAAAAAAAGACCACGTTCTTGGTAGAGTTTATACCGTACATCCGAATGACTCAGAATGTTTCTACCTACGACTACTTCTACATACCATTTTGAGGCTTCATTCAGAAGCCTCAAAATGGTAGGCGGCATTGAATACCCTACGTTCCATGCTGCATGCCTAGCCATGGGTTTGTTACTTGATGATGCGCAAGCAATGTGAACATTATTACCAACAGAACTTATTTGGCAGAAATTTCATACAACACGTTTCAAATGAGGTCTTTTGTCTCTGAAAAAGTGCCATTACTCAATAGTGAACAGAGATACGTGTATGAAACTGTACTTCAGAGCGTCACTTCATCTCTTGATTCTGTAGGTAATAGTTTGTTCTTCCTAGATGCTCCAGGTGGAACATTCTTAATAAACCTTTTGTTAGCTACAATACGCAAAGATGGAAATATTGCCATTGCTGTTGCATCGTCCGGTATTGCCGCCACACTGATAGAAGGAGGCCGCACTGCTCATTCTGCTTATTGCCGCTCAATTTAAATTCAGTAGATACACCAAGCTGTACTATTGGAAAGCAAAGTGATATGGCCAAAGTCCTCAGGGATTGCAAGTTGATCGTATATGATGAATGTACAATGACTCATAAAACTGGCTTAGAGACACTGGACTATACTCTAAAAGACATTTGTGGTCTGGAGATTTTAGACAAACTTTACCCGTTGTGCCACGTGGAACAAGAGCTGACGAAGTGAAGGCATGTTTAAAATCATCCATTTTGTGGCCACAGATAACTGTTCTTTCTTTAAAGTTGAATATGCGTGTACACCTTCACGCTGATCAAAATGCAGAAGTTTTTTCGAAGCTTTTGCTTCGGATAGGTAATGGACAGTTACCTGAACAAAATGAAAAAACTCTAATTCCTACCGAACACTGTCAGTTATTAGTCGATTACAACACCTTCCTAGACACTATCTACCCCAATCTAGATGACCTAAGTGTTGTTGTCCCTGTTTGGCTAAAGATAAGGGCCATACTAACACCAAAGAATGATAATGCTCTGGAATTTAATAATGACTTATTAAAAAGAATGCCTTCTGAACTATCAACTTACGAATCCGTAGACACTGTTGTGGAAGGGGAAGAAGCCATCCATTACCCAACCGAATTTCTTAATACACTAAATCCTCCTGGCTTGGCACCCCATCGGCTATGCCTTAAGGTTGGAGCACCAATAATATTACTAAGAAATCTGAGACCCCCGAAATTGTGTAACGGCACGCGGCTTCAAATTACATCCTTAAAAAAAAACATTATCGAGGCAGTTATATTCACAGGGGCTGGTGCAGGTGAAACGGTATATGTACACAGGATTATTTTTGTCGGCGCGGTGGTTCGAACCCGGGACCTTCCGCATCGTAAGCGAGTGCTTAACCACTGAGCTATTTGTGTGCTCATTTAATCTGTTCATTAGCAACTATGCACTTGGGTTCTTTTTTTTAATGGAAGGCAGGAAAAAATCTTTCAAAGACACCCAGATCCTGCCTGGGGTGTGGGATTTCCACCCACTAAAAACCCACCTTCTCTAAAAGCTAACCGCACTTGGAACCGAAAAATATCATTACTTCAAGTGCGGCGCTGTAGGGCACCTACTGATTTCGTTGTAGTGCCCTCCCATCTCTCTCTTGGGTTCTAATGTGATTTCCGACTACCACTTTAATTTCAAAAGAGTTCAATTCCCCAGAAAACTATGTTTTGCCATGACGATAAATAAGGCACAGGGGCAAACTCTTGAGCTAGCTGGAATTGACCTTAGAACGATTGCTTCTCCCACGGTCAGCTCTATGTTGCTTTTTCAAGAGTAAGGTCTGCCAAGTCCCTTATTGTGTTACAGCCAGCTGGTATAACAAAGAACCTGGTGTATAAAGAAGTGCTTCAATAACCATAAAACTTATGCAGCGGCGGTGGCCATGCCTTAACTAAAATGTGGCCATGCCTTGGCCACGCGAAGCGGGCGTAGCCCGCTAGTTTTATATAAAGGTACAAAGGGTGAAAACAAAGTCTCTCGGCAACAAAATATCTATTTTTAGGTTTGAATACTTGTGTGGAACAACGGGACTATGCGTACTATTTAAAGAAATCCTAAAAACAGGCATAACTAAATAACTACACATGATAGAAAAAAACTGATTACATTTTTGAAATCAGCGCATAAAAATGCATCAGAATACGTATAGCACATGTGTGTTACAAATTCTTTGTTGACCAGTGTTATCAGTGGCTTCTTCGAAATGAGTAGCGAGCAGTGTCGGAACTATTATTATTAAAAAAGAAGTTGATGTCCAGTTATTTTTTTAAACGAGTGTGTTTCACAGTCTTTTTTTATTTGATTTGTAGCCATGAAACAGCAGCTAAAATTGTGATTTTATAATATAAAAAACACATCACACTTTTCTTTTTCTGCTAACACTGAAACAGGTTCCAGCGAATGGAGGGTAAAACCCCCGTCGTGATTTGACCATGCAGTAGAAAGTGACGTAAAAAATTGTCGGAAAATTTCCCCTCTACAACATGTGGGCTACCCTTAAAATCCTACCCCTAAAATACCTGCTTCCGGAACACCCTGTATAAATTATACAAAATCAATACAAATCTCAACTATTCTGTACAAGTCATTTTTAATTTATTTTAGAAATAAAATTTTGTGTAATATAAAGTATCTTTTGAACATTTTTTTAAAAAATAAACAAGCTTTATGTCTACAAACATCGAAAAATATTATTTTTTTCACTATTTTCATGTAAACAAAGAGATATAAAATAATACAAAAAAATGAGAGTAAAAGAGCCTTAGAGAAATGGAGAGATTGAAATGAGAGTTTTTTTTATGAATTTGATTTGGTTAGGAGTGCACCACACGGTGACGACACAATTATCATAAATATTAACTTAACTTGGGACATGAACCACCGACCTTCGATTACAAGTCCCCCGCCTTATCGATCAAGCTACTGAGGTCGCTGTAAATTTGTAAAAGTGTTTCAATTGTTGACTAATCAATTGATTTTATTTAATCAACGCTTAATTTTTTTAAAATACAAATTAACGTTAAAAAATTAACTTTTGTTAAACCTTTTTCAAAAGTTAAAGGATAAGAAAAGTAAAAATGAATAAAAATCTCGTCATCACTAATAATT
>CM044956.1:48214745-48427245 GCA_024516035.1 Bactericera cockerelli
TGGTGATATGTCAAAAACACCAACTTTTGGGAAATCGCAAAAGAAAGTTTGACTTATCGCTGTATTAATACAATAAAAGCTACTGTTTAGATTTATATGTTCTTAAGTTGAGCATGTTCTTTTCTATAGTTCTATGTAAAAAAAATGTATTTTTCTTCAAACGAACTTACCTTTGTAACCGTTCGAAAAAAAGGCATTTCGACTTAAAACTTCATTCTATGATTTTGCCTTTTTTCGAGAAAAAATCAATTTTTAATAAGGTGATATCGTATTATATTACCTTTTCTTCCATGAGAAGTGAACAAAAGTGGGTATTATCTCGAAAAAAATTCGAGATAGCACCATCTATTTACAATTTTGAAATGATAGTACCTTGATAATTTAGTTTTATAGCACTATATTACCATATGAATCGAAGAATAAAAGATAATTTGAAACTGGAGGTACATTAAAATCTATGCTTTTGGTATTAAGTCAGAAAAAAAAGAAAACTCATTCAGTTTAAAAAAGTGAAATGTAAAATACCCAATTGTTTTATTGCTAAGCAGTAAAAGGTAGAAAACAAGACAATGTGAGTATAAACTTTATTGTTTCTTGAGACTTAATCTCAAAGTTTCTAAAAAGAAATAACTAAAAACAAATAATTATGAATTTCAAAAAATTGCTTGAGAGCAATAAATTCGGGACAGTAACTTTCTCAAAGTTTTTGATTTTTATAATTTTTATTTTACATTGGATTTTCAAGTGTGAAGTATCCCAAGAAAGGAAATTTTGTTGGTTTTAAGACGGTGTATATTTTTTTTCATTGTGAGCATGTTTTTAAATATAATAATAATAATAATAAGTCAATTAACAAAAAGAGGTCTAAAGAGCATGAAAACACTGCAAATGATATCGGTGTTTTTTGTGTTATTTCTTCGAAGTTTTCACGGAAATTTGGCTGTTACTTACCTCTTAGTATCTGGTATTACCCCCTCGAGCTTGTATGACAGCCTGCAATCGATTTCTCATGGACTTGATTAAGTTGGCAGCCGTTTCTTGAGGGATAGTCTCCCACTCCTCATAAAGCGCCTGTTTCAGGTCCCTGTGGTTCATTGGGGGCGGGTTTCGAGATTGGACACGTCTTTTAAGCTCGTCCCAGAGGTGTTCAATAAGATTAAGATCAGGACTGTTGGCTGGCCAGTTGAGGGTTCGAATACCGGCCTCTTGGAGAAAGTCACTTACTATACGTGCTGTACGAGGTCGGGCACTGTCTTGCATTAACACGAATCCATCACCCACAAAACCTGCATAAGGGACAACATGATCTTCAATGATGTCAGTGACATACCTCTCTGCAGATAGGTTACCTCCTTGTCCTCCACAATTGATGATAACGAGCACTGTTTTAGTTTCCATAGAGATTCCACCCCAGAAGATACAAGATCCTAAACCAAAACTCACAGTTTCTTGAATATAACATTGATTATACCGTTCACCTGGTCTTCTATACACCCTTTTACGTCTGTCATTGAAGAACAAGCAGGGTCGGCTCTCATCCGTGGACAGAACGTGTCCCCATTCCCCATTTCCTCAATCAGCGTGTTCAAGGGCAAATTGTAAATGACGTTGTCGGTGTTGTCTGTTGAGTTTGGGTCCCGTAGCTTTTCTTCTTGGTATGAGACCTTTCTCTTTCAAGCGTCTCCTTACTGTCCAAGGGCTGACATCAACACCAGTGGCCATAACAAGCTGCTGTTGGACCTCAGACATGTCTCGATTTCTTAAGCTTGTCATGACAGCAAATTGGTCCTCCTGGGCAGTTGTCTTCTTTGGTCTGGCAGATCCTGGTCTCTGATCATAGCTACCTGTCTGCCGATACCTTTGGTAAATTCTGTTCACCTTAGACTTCGACAAATTTAGCTCCTTAGCAACATTTCTTTGCTTAACACCTTGACTCACAAGTAAAACCACTTTCACAGCTATGGAGTGCGATGTCTCCATGATGAAAAGAAAAATTCAACTGAATTTCCTTCCTCATAGTGTTGCATTTAAGGAAATTTAATAATTTACTGGCCAAAAAAGCGTTATCACAACAAAAAATCAAATTTAAAATACCCTCGGTGCACGTGTTTTCATCAACAAAATGAGGTGTTTCTGGAAAGTGGCCATTATCATTGTTGCATAGTACATAACCCGGACACATTGTGTATTTTCTGAAAGGTATGAGTACAAGCTTTTCAAATATATGCATACTTTAGCAACTTCATGCCACACAAATTGACCAGGACCAACTGAAACGGTGAAATGTCCTGTCCCGAATTTATTGCTCTCAAGTGTATATCGAAAATACCGGGCTAGATTATTTTTAAGTCCAAAAAAAAAAATAATAATTTATAAAAGAAAGTAATATAACATAATCTTTTGTATTAGTAATTTCTACCTTGACAAAACACAAAAAAATGTTCGACAAAGAGAGTGATATTTCAAAAAAATCATGCACAATTCAGTTTTTATGTCAAATTACTGAAAATAAAATTTAATAAAGAGAGTGATAAATCAAAAATTACGCAAATATCACTATATTCCAAGAACTGTACGTCTCAATCCAAGGAGCTCTTGGTAATAACTGATCGTAATACCATCTTGTTCCAACCTCCCTCCACTTTTTCGACATAATCAATAAACAACACTAGCGCTATCTCGGGAACGGTAAGAGCTAGAATTATAATTCTTATACTAAACGAAAGGTCTCGTTTCGCTTATTTCGATAGAGTAATAAAAAAAAATCATGATTTTTGACATATCACCATCTTATATTAAATAACTATATCCAATCTTTACCTCATTTATATAATATTATCCTATTTCATACATTAAATAATAAATTATGCATTATGCAGTTTACTCCCACGGTACCAACAAATTTCGAATAAGGTCCCGAAACTTACTCTAATTATAGATTCAGATTTAGCGTTCTTCACCAAATAATTTCCTCAATCCTCCCCTCCCCCCTCTGAAGTTTTCAAACTTTCCCTCCTTCTAAGAAATTCTCCCCTAAAACGAGTAATGTGCCCACGCCTTATAAAGTGAGCGCTCTCACAGTTCACCTCTAAAACAATTCAAAAACCCCCTCTAACATTTCTTTAACGTTGGGTGGAAGAGATTGCCATAGGCAATAACCCCGCTCCTTAGTTAGGACATATGTATATATTTTGTTGATTTTTTTTCTGTTTATATTAATTTTGTAATTTTTTTTATTTTAATAATTGTTACCATTATTTTCTTGTATATATATGTTCTTCTAATAAAGAGTTTCATAACAATAATAACGTTCTCACATAATTTGAAAATTTCTCATGAAACGAGTTTTGCTCCCCCCATTTAGAGACCCAACTACCCTAAAAGACCTCAATCATTTTCACCTAACCGAAAGGTAAAATACTCCAGTGCCGACAGAAAATTGCATTCGAGTCCGTCGTTTGTAAGGGATACCTTCCGGTGTGAGCTTCTGTTGAAACAGCACCTGAATGGAAGAGAATGCCGTTGGCATCAGCACCGCCCTTGATCAAGTTTTGTTTCTTAATTTTAATATCTATGTATGTATATATTCTATGTCATTATTTTGTAAATAAAACTTGATCCAACTTGTTTAATAAATGGTAGGTAATATGTTGTCACTTCTCACCAATCAGAGGGGAGGTATACTACGAGAAGGACAAAAATGACAAAATGGGGCACAAGAGTCTAACTACGATAACTTTTTTTTTATGGATCATATCATAAGGTGGCGTCATCATGAACGATGGTAGCTAGACAGTGGAGTAATGACTCAGCACATTTACCACTGTCTATACAAGGAGGCTAATAATTGACAAGGGCCCCCAGAACCAAGCCAATGCTGGTCTACTCCCTGTTTATAGTCCCCCAGCCAGACTACAAAATGGATACAGAATAAAAATTACTGTGAAACTCACATCTTGAAAATAAAGAAATACTCCATATTCACCTCCTCTAAAAAACAGCTTCAAGTGAGTTTTTAATTAACCCATCAATGAAAACAGTCACCCCTCTCTGCGTCATCCTACAGCACCCAAACCTATCAATGATAACATAATCTGTCGAGCAAAAAGAAATAGTCTCTACGCCCCTAACTTCTCAATGAAAAAGGCCAACCCGCCATCCAACCTACAATCATAAAGAAATCTTCTTCCTCTCACAAATCGCTCATTCAGAACATTTCCCTCCCTGAAAATCCTTCAATGAGAGATCGGGCGCACGCATATTCCTCCCGAACCCTATTTCTTACTCAGGTAGAGACAACAAATTTCTCCCGGGACATAGAGAGTAACATGTAAATTCCTCCCCGTCCAACACACAAGCTATGTACTTAAACCTGAGGTTCTATGTACATAGAACCACTATATGTATGTGCCTTCATTGTATTTTACCTAACCCTACTATAAACCCAAGGCATGGCCTTCATTGTATTTTACCTAACCCTACTATAAACCCAAGGCATGGCCTTCATTGTATTTTACCTAACCCTACTATAAACCCAAGGCATGGCCTTCATTGTATTTTACCTAACCCTACTATAAACCCAAGGCATGGCCTTCATTGTATTTTACCTAACCCTACTATAAACCCAAGGCATGGCCTTCATTGTATTTTACCTAACCCTACTATAAACCCAAGGCATGGCCTTCATTGTATTTTACCTAACCCTACTATTAACCCTAGGCATGGCCTTCAAGGAGGAAATGGACAGCCTTGCTGAATGTAACTGTCTACAACATAATCTACTAACTTAATAACAGCAGGATGACTGTTAACAAACAACAGTGTTAGCACTTGTCTTCTTTACATAGACTTGTCTTCTTTACATAGAACAGTACATAGACTGGGAGGAATATGACACGGGGAGGAATTTACCGGGGAGGAATTTGACCGGGGAGGAATACTACACGGGAGGAATATGTGTAAAAAAGGGTAAACGGGGAGGAATACTGCACCTCGCGAGAGATCTTCCCCTAAGTTCCTCAATAAAAAAACACCTCTTCTCCAACTTTCAAATCCCCAAGGAAGAATCCCCTCCAATCAATAGTCCCTGGGGTGCAAGCTGACACCCGTCATAAACTTTGCAGAAATTAAGAGCTGGAGCTTCGGAATTTTAACAAGGCCTATTAAAGTTGGAGACCCTTTCAATAGCTTGGGGCTCAAAGCAGCGCTCGAAATTTGTAACTAGGCATATTAAATTTGGTGAGCCTTTTGTTGACTCTGGGCTGTCATTGGTAGTAGGCCATTATGGGTAGTACGCTTAACAGTGGTGTCTTTATGAAGGGCCTACAACTGTAAAATGGGGAACGTAAAATAATTTTATTATAATAATTGTAAAAAAATTAAACACCCTGTATATTTTTTTACATTTAAGATTTTGTATGCACGCCGTGAATTTAGTTGACTATGCAATGCGCAATGTTGTATGTAAAATTAGTGGATATGCCTAAAAGCTTGATTAGAATAAGTCAGAGATTGTTTGCTGTTTACCAAAACCTACTTGGCTTCGGAGGGCCATACTTTTTTGTATAACTATTTTATAATTTGGCCTTGGCAATTGAGATTCGAAACACTTCAGTATTAAGAGAGATTATTATTTTTGATTAACCTTTTTTATCGTATATTTGGGCATTCATAACTGAAACCATTTAAATTCACCTTCCTTTCCATAAATGTGACGTGCTAAATCTGATTTCATAATATGCAAGGAGACTCCTAATTCAAAGTTAAAAAGTCCCTTAATTTTTATGTTCACGAAAGTAATTGAAATAAAATTATTTAAAATTGAGATGTTACTTACAGTGCCCTGAAACAAGATGAAACGGCGACTACACCAAATTTTTAAAAGGAGTTTTTTTAACCAAAAATGTTAATTTTTGTGCATTAAACATCAAAATTTATTACCTTCAATACCTAAAAAAACACAAGACACCCCAATAACTACGCCTTTGAACTATTGGTGTTTCCTGAAGAAAGGAAGGCGGAATTTCATTTTTATTTAATAATAACCCCCCCCCCCTCAACTTGATCCGTAGAACATGTGGTTTCAGATTTGACATTCATTTTTGTTACACCCAGTAATATGAAGGCACTCCTCATAGTGGCGACCTCCATGGCACAGTGGTTAAGAGTATTGGTTACTGACCCGGAGGTTGCGGGATCATAAAAATTAATAATCTCTCGCAATACCGAAGTGTTTCGAATCTCAAGTGTCAATGGCAAATTATAAAATAATGATAAAGAAAAGTTTTGCCTCCCGCAGCCACGTAGGTATTGGTAAAAACTAAACTAAACTGACTTGTCCTGATCAAGCTCTCGGGCATCTCCACTAATTTTGTACACAACACTGCGCATTGCATAGTCAACTAAATTCACGGCGTGCAGACAGACTCCAAATTGAGGGGCAGTCTTCCGTTTTTGTATAACGCATTATAATATTTTAGCATATTATACACGGAAGTTCAACAACAAGAAAAAAAAATTGAAAAAGTTACGTACAACTAAAACTAATACACCTAATTTTTCCAGTAGCTGACTTTGAAAACTTTGAATCGCACGAAAGGCTTCCTTTGTTGAAAACTTTTCCTTCGAATCTTCAAGAAACATCTTTCGACGCTTTATAACATCTTGTCGAAGCAGAAAAGTTTACAAACTTTTTAATGCCCTTTAATTTTCGGGCCCTTTAAAAAGCTTTCGTCATGATAGTAGAGCGCTCTGAAAGCCTTTAATGCAGGTTTAGGTACCTTTACAAGGCTTTTCACTTATAGAGAGGGGGGGGGGGGGGGTAGTGGGGGAGGCATCATAATAATGTACTTTGAGAGTGAGGTAATTATACTAATTACAAGGTTTTACTGTGGGTGTAGATACTGTGAAGGCGAGACAGTCATCATAGTGCCGACCTCCGTGGCACAGTGGTTAAGAACATTGGTTACTGACTCGGAGGTTGCGGGTTCAAATCCCGGCCGGAACGGAAAATTCTGACCGAGTTTTTCGTTTCCGGAACGGCATAAATGTAAAAGTTAACTTTCCTAAAGTAATGTGAAAGTGGTTCTGGGGATCAACTGCCTTAAAAAAGTCTTATTATATTAACTGAGTGTACCTAGGTACCTATAAAGTGGAAAACTGTTATAAAGCTCACTTAAAACTAATAATAATAACAATTATATCGCTTTATTTATACTGCCCGATTAGGACTAATGAGTCGCATTATTCCTGCAGTATACGAAAGTAAGCCCAAGACATATACCTCAAGGAAATACATTTTCTTATACAAGCACCAATTTTCTATCTAAATCGACATCTTCGCTCAATCATACATGAAATGGATGAACTCTGTGGCTCAGTGGTTAAGAGCATTGCTTGATGACCCGGAGGTTGCGGGTTCGAATCCCGGCCGGAAAGGAAAATTCTGACCGAGTTTTTCGTTTCCGGAATGGCATGGATGTAAAGGTAAAGTGTCCTGAAGCAATGCGAAAGCGGTTCCAGGGCACAATTACGTTTTTTTTTTAATCATAGATGAAAGAAAAATACTATGACATAAAAATTTACATTACTGAAGCATGACGTACACAAGACGTCACTATTTAAATTTATCAAAATCCATGCAAAGATGGAATTATGTATAATCACATTTAAAATGCATTACGATATTAAAACGCGCACAAAAGACGGAACACTATTACATTCACACCCTCGCACCTTTCCGTTCCGATGCACTCAAATCCAATTTATGTTATCACATAAAACGCTCTGTGCATCGAACATAAATGCATATAAATGTTTTGAAAATGTGAAATACTTGCATAAATATATTTCGATAACCATGGTAATATTCATTCGCATAAATGCATGTAATATTCGATAACCATAAAATTTATATATTTGTCTATGCATGTAAAATATTCGATATTGGCATAGTCATTAAACATTCATAATGGAAACTGTAATATCTTGAAGCAGCTGAATGTGCAAGTAGCAAGGAAAGATTCAAACATGATAATAAAACTCTTTAATGTGAGGTAACCACCAGGCGAGGTTAGTGCTCAAAGCAAAGTTCTACAAGTGTACCTGTGTATAGCAAACAGGAGCAAAAATTAATCCGCTCGAATGTTTGGTTTCGAATCTTTCCATGGTAATCATGGCCATTGACGTACTGCTATCTGTTCTTGGTCCCAGTCAGGCTGAGTGTTTTTATTTTAGTAGCTAGTCTGATTTCCCACCGAAGGGAGAGAATAAGGGTTGGGTGGAAGATATTGCCACAGGTAATAACCCCGCTCTTTGGTAATAACCCAAAATAATTTATGACAAGAACATCAGAGGAAACAGAAGAAGAGGAAGACCGAAAACAAGATGGCAGGATAATATTGAAATGGATATAACAATAATGGGAATGGATCCAGGAACATGGATAGAAAGAGCACAAGACCGAAATCAATGGAGGCACGCTGTGGAGCAGGCATTTGGTCGACTAGGCCCAAGCCACGGATAAGTAAGTAAGTAAGTAATAACCCCGCTCTTTGGGTAGGACATTAGCTTTATTCTATTTTTTGTTCTTGTTTCTTTGTTCAATCTATTTATTTTTCTTTATAATTTCATTGTATTTTACTGTATATATTTTACTTTGTCTTCTTACTTATTAAAGCATAATATAATAATAATCATGTCGAAGGCATTATCAGTCTTTGTTTATAATAATTATTGTTATATTATTATGTTCATTGATTGTAGGTATATAAAATTTGTAAATAAAGCTTGATATAAATTATTATGAAGTTGAATATTATGTAGTTCATATTTTGAAATAAAATTAAATGTATAAATAGTGTATAGTTCAAAGCGACAGACTTCAAAACCAAATAAACATAAAAGCTCATGGGACTCAATTAAAGTAATGAGAGTCAAAATACATGGAATCGGATCATAGGATGTCCTTTGTTACAATTCATGTGCCTAATTATCTAGCAGTCAAAGCGCACAGGCAAATTATAAAGCTTACAAAGGTTCCTAACTCAATTCCAGGAAACAATGAAACAATAGCTGTTCTCTTCTTTCTCTCTCTCTCTCTCTATCTCTCTCTCTCTCTCTCTATCTCTCTCTCTCTCTCTCTCTCTCTCTCTCTCTCTCTCTATCCAATTTCCTAATTTTGAGCTATCCCTCTCTTTCTCTCTATCTATCCAATTTCCTATTTTTAACTATCTCTCTGCATCCATCCCACTCCCAAAAAGTTAGCAATTAGCTTGGGAGGTATTATTTCAATATAAATAATTATAATAAATAAATATTAATTCAATGCGATTGATTAAATCGTGTTTCATTTTCTCTCTTCAATTCAATTATTATCCAATTTCCTATTTTTCTCTCTGCATCCATCTCACTCCCAAAAAGTTAGCAATTAGCTTGGGAGGTATTTTTCAATATACATAATTATAATAAATAAAGATTAATTCAATGCGATTGAATTAATCGTGTTTTAAATTCAATTAAAAACACGAGCGCACGAATAGCTCAGTGGTTAAGCACGCACTTGCCATGCGAAAGTTCCCGGGTTCGAACCCCCGCGCCAACAAAAATTTGTATTCAAGATTTTTTTTTTTTTTTTTAAGTGGGGTTTAACGTCACTTTCAACTGCCATGGTCATATCACGACGGGTATATTCAAGATTTGGTTACAGTTATTTGTAAAGGATACCTTCCGGTTCGCTCGTGTTAACCCAGCACCTAAATAGGAAGTACTGTGTCACTTCTCACCCACCAGAGCGGAGGCATACTACGGAATGGGCAGGTTACAACACACACCACAAGTGTCTACAGTAGCTCCTGTTTCACACCTTTAATGAAAAAAAAAAAATTAAAAATATTCCTATCTCTTTCTCTATCCCACTTACCTTTACTCTGTCCCTCTCTTATTCTCTCCCTCTGTCCAATTTCCTCTTCTTAACTGTAACTCCCTCTCTCTCTCCCCATCTATTCCACTTCCTCTTTCTAGCAATCTCTCTTTCTCTAGCCTACTAACTCTTCCTAACTATATCTTTCTCTGACTCTTCCTCTCTCTCTCTCTCTTTGTATTCCTCTTCCTAAATATCTATCTCTCCCTCTCTATCCACTTCTTAGCCCTCTATAACTCTCTCTCTCTCAACTTTAAACAAAGAGGTTAGTTATTAGTTAATTAGACATGACATACAGGACATAAAGCCTATGCCAGAGAGAGAGAGAGCGAGAGAGAAAGGAAAGGAAAAGAGAGAGAGACAGATATAAGGTTAGGAAAGGGAGAAAAATGTAAAGAGAAAAAGAGATTGTGAGAAGGAAGTGTATGATAAAAAAATAATATCGCTTTATTTATATTTTTTTATTAGAACTAATGAGTTGCATTATTCCAGCAGTATTTTTCAAGGCGTATTTTTATGAAGTATCCTAAATCGAAAGGTAACTTGTCATGTCCCAGCTGGGTTTTGAACCCACGTCTGGATGTCACCTTGACAACTGAGCTACCAAGACGGACTAGAAAAAGCGTAATTTGATGAGGGAGCAAATGGAAGAGAGAGAGATAGGGAGAGATAAATAATAAGGTCAAAGATAGTGTGTAGTGATTAGAAAGGGAAAGAGACAACTTTAGAGAGTAAAAGAGAAATAAAAGGAAGGATTTAGAAAGAGTGAGAGAGGAAAAAGATACAGCGGTGGTAAAGTAAGAAAAAGAAGAAAAGAAAAGAGAGAGAGAGACATAAAGGAAAATGAGAGAGGGAAAAGAGATTTCAAGAAGAGACATAAGGAGAGATAAAAAAGAAGGATACAGACTAAAGGGAGAGTGTATGGATTAGAAAGAGACGATAGAGAGAGAGAGAGTAAGAGAGATTTAAAAGAAAGGATATAGTGAAGGTGAGAGGAAAAGGAGTGAGATTGAAAATTAAGATAGAGGGGGAAAGAGAAGAGAGGCAGATAAAAGAAATAAACAGAGAGAACAAACGCTTGTTTACGACAGTAATTTTTTCGTTTGCTCCTAAGATTTGTGTATAAAAGTGTGATAATCAATTTAATTTGCGGATATATTGAACTTTGGACTTTATAAAAGCCTTTTTCGAGTGATTTGCTTCAATTTGGTGTTATCAGTTTTCTGAAAATTGTTGTAATAAAAAAGTGCCCCTACTTGCGGGAAGTATATCTATAAGACGTGTTAAATATATCTATAGTTCTATCAAATATACTTGCAGTGACGTCACCCAATTTGGGGAAATTTGCATTTCAGCCAGTCACTTATTGCCATCTATAAACTGTTAGTTTGTTTTTCTGCTGCCTTGGTGTTTGTCACCATGGAGCCCTAGCTTGTTTATCAGCTGATATGACGGAGGGGAATGAAGGAGATCCCGGCGGGGGTGGCGGGAAAACTCTGCCGCCGCCAAATTTGAATACTCAAGAAACACTCAACATGGAAATTCAAAATGAAAACACTTCGCCATCTGGAGAAACACCAAAAACACAAATTCAAGATGGAAACACTTCCTCAAATAGTGAAACAAACAACACACAAATTCAACTTGAAAAAACCTTGTCAACTAGTGCAACACGCACAAAGAACCTTTACAAACCTGGTATGAGATGTGATTCATACAAATTAATTGTACAACTTAAACCTACAATAAATGAGGGTAATGAGTCTCCTCAAGGTAAGCGTAGTGGTTATCGATACATACGTAGCTTACTACTCTCCAAACTTTTGTCTGAGATCACAAACAAGAGCACTGAAATTGTGGACATCCAAAGACTGAACAGAAGTAAGTTCCTAGTATCTTGCACCACTTCCAGATGTGCAAATCTAATTATTGAGAGTGAAAAGATGAAAGAACAATTCATTGCATATACAGGGTGTCCCACCAAACTTGGACACCTCAAATTACTCGGCCCCTGAAAGAGTTTTTCAAAAATAAAAAAATCTAGGGTACATGTGCTAATTATGCGGTTTCAGTTATGAATTTTTTTTTATACAGGGTGGTTCAAAAGTCAGAAATTGAGGTGTCAACTTTCGATTTTTAAATGAATCGACCTGAATTTTATTTGATAATTTTACTTCTAAATAATTCCTGAGTACTTTTTTAAACAAAAATATTACATACAGGGTGGTTTTTTTTCGACCAATTTTTTTTTCTAAATCTTGAATAACTCAAGTTTGGTTAATTTTTTCGATAACAAGAATAGAAAGTGTTTGTGCAACAAATACACGCACTTTTAATTGGCATCAAAATTTTTTATACAGGGTGGTTCACAAGTGAAATAATGACTTGATTTTTTTTAAAACCGAGTTTTTTTAATTTTTTATTTAGGATTAATAATTTTCGTCTAATTTTACACATTTTTCGTTAGTCATATCGAAAAACAAAACTAAAGTGTTGTACAGGGTGAGACATAATTTTTTTGTAACACCCTGTATATGGGCAGTCAAAGAGACGCAAAATTAAATATAAAGACTAAATATGCAAGAAAAACTTTGATTTTTAATTAAACCAAAAAGTTATGGTGTTTTAACTAATATCGTCGCATGGACCACCCTGTAGATATTTTCTTAAACCATCATATGGGTAGTCGAAACTGTCTAAAATTCAACGAGGAGTCCAAATCTGAAAGAAAAAAAAATGAATTCAAAACGCCATGCTCAATTTTGTGTCTACACCTACCTACTTTTTATTTCAAGTTTTAAAATCATTCAGTGTGGACACCAAATTGAAAATGGCTTCAAATTCGTGTTTTTTACTTGTTTTTCCCACATGATTCGAAGTGTTCGTTGAATTTTATACAACTTAAAGTACCTACATGATAGTTTAAGAAAATATCTACAGGGTGGTCCATGCGACAATATTAGTTAAAAAACCATAACTTTTTAGTTTAATTAAAAATCAAAGTTTTTCTTGCATATTTAGTCTTTATATTTAATTTTGCGTCTCTTTGACTGCCCATATACAGGGTGTTACAAAAAAAAATATGTCTCACCCTGTACAACACTTTAGTTTTGTTTTTCAATATGACTAACGAAAAATGTGTAAAATTAGACGAGAATTATTAATCCTAAATAAAAAATTAAAAAAACTCGGTTTTAAAAAAAATCAAGTCATTATTTCACTTGTGAACCACCCTGTATAAAATTTTTTGATGCCAATTGAAAGTGCGTGTATTTGTTGCACAAACACTTTCTATTCTTGTTATCGAAAAAATTAACCAAACTTGAGTTATTCAAGATTTAGAAAAAAAATTGGTCGAAAAAAAACCACCCTGTATGTAATATTTTTGTTTAAAAAAGTACTCAGGAATCATTTAGAAGTAAAATTATCAAATAAAATTCAGGTCGATCCATTTAAAAATGAAAGTTGACACCTCAATTTCTGACTTTTGAACCACCCTGTATAAAAAAAATTTCATAACTGAAACCGCATAATTAGCACATGTACCCTAGATTTTTTTATTTTTGAAAAACTCTTTCAGGGGCCGAGTAATTTGAGGTGTCCAAGTTTGGTGGGACACCCTGTATACCGACAAATTATGTGTCACGTACCGCCATAATAAAAGATGTCGATCTAGAACTCACGGATGATGAAATTATTGAAAATTTAGACTGTGGAGACTTTCATGTCATTCAGATTCAACGTCTGAAAAGAAAAACGTTTTTAGATGGAGATGCTAGTTATGTACCTAGTACCACTGTAAAACTTGTGTTCGAAGGGCAAGATATGCCTAGCTTTGTTTATTTGTGGTATACCAAATTAAATTGTGAACCATACATTCAAAATCCAATTCAATGTTTCAGTTGCTTTCAATTTGGACACATCACCAAATCTTGCAGAAATAAAAAATTATGCAGAAAATGTTTACAGGAAGAAAAGGAGAACCATTCATGTGACCTGACAACTGTTAAATGTTTGAACTGTTCTGGTATGCACAACTCGAACAGTAAGACTTGTCCTGAGTAATATGAGAGACAGCGGGACATCAAGATCCTTATGAGTACCCGCAGCCTTTGTTACCCTGAGGCGAATGCTCTGCTTCCTCGTGCTCGCGACACTTACGCTATCCGTACAAGCAACAGATTCAATATCCTGGACGAGGTAACCCAATTATCACATAATAATTATCAAACTGAGTTTCCGCATCTAGGAGGTAAAAAACCCATAACCCATAGAAATATCACAAGGTACGTACCTCCAGCTACACCTGACAATAAACGATTTAAAAGAAAATCCGAAAAAGAAAGCAATACCATTTACGAAGTCAACCATAATAAGAAAAACAGACAACATTTTGAACAAATGACTAAAATGACACAACCTGACACTTATTATAAAGGAAATGAGATTTCTAAAATGATGTACAAAGGTTGCGAAGATAATAAAATACATAAATCAAATTATGAAAACCAAAAATGGTTGAATCTAAAACATCCTATCATTACTTTCAGTGGAAATACCAACTCTAACTTATTTGATAATGATGTGAACATGGATCAGACTTTACCTTCAGATAACTCTCAAGAAAATAATACTCACATGAATAATAATAGTCAATATCAGAGTTCGGTCTACCCTGGTAGTCCGGACCTTTCTCAACTGTGATATTTATTTAATTTTTAATTTGTTTATTTTTTGTAACAACCCGTTACATTAAATTATTACTATTTTAACATAGATTTATTTATCAAATTTAATCTGTTATGACTAATTGCGATAATAATTTTTCAACTTTGGATAAAATAATCCAATGGAATATAAACGGGTTTCAAAACAACCTAAATGAATTGAAAATAATTATTCAGAATGAATTACCGGTTGCTTTTTCTCTCCAGGAAACCAACCTGCAACCCAAGGATTCTGTTTCAATAAACAACTACCAAGTTTTCCGACAGGACTTCTGTGGCGGCCGTATCGCCTGTGACGGAGTCATGATACTTGTACATAATTCATGTTATGCTCAGCGGATCACCATTAATTCGTCTAGCAGTTTTCAAGCTATTGCAGTACGTATTGTTTCGAATAAAATAAAGCAAGACTTCACACTGTGTAGCCTATATAACCGATCTAATGGCTCAGTTACTGAAGAAAAAGACTTTTCCCACTTAATATCTCAGCTTACTAAGCCCTTCATTCTAACTGGCGATTTCAACGGACATAGCACTCTGTGGGGTAGTAACAAAACTGATAACCAAGGCAGAGAAATTGAAAAGTTTTTCCGTCAGAACGACGTACATTTACTGAACACGGGTGTACCTACTCATCTAAATAACTCTTATGGTACCCTATCGGCTATTGATCTCACGTTTGTATCGCTCGCGCTGGCCACTGAAGTCACATGGTCTACTTTTGACGACTTGTGTTCTTCAGATCATTTTCCTATCGCAATCAAGTTCGCTCTTGAAGTGAATAACGATCATCCTGAAGCGGAACCTAAATGGCTCTTCAAAAAAAGTAGATGGGATACTTATCATTCTCTAATTTCCTTCCACCACGAGCCCGGTATTCATATTTGTTCTCTTGGTACGAATATTGATGAAATTATATCCAACATGAATAAAAATATTTTGAGCGCCGCTGAAGCTTCTATTCCCAAGTTTGAAATGAAACCCAACAAAAAATATACTCCTTGGTGGAACAATGAAGTTAGAGAGTTAATCAAGTTGAGGAAAAAAGCTTTCAAAAAATATAAGAAAAACCCTATTATTTTAAACTTTAACGAATACAAAAAACTAAGATCACAAGTTCGCTGTAAAATTAAAGAAAGCAAGAAAAGAAGCTGGATTAATTTCATGGACACAATCAAATACGATTTAGACAGCAAAACCATGTGGGACCACATGAAGAAATTTAAGGGAAAACAACTCTCTCGCTCTATTCCCGCGATAATGAAAAATAACGAACTGATAAAAGATCAGCAAGAAATAGCGAATTTGCTGGCGTCCCATTTTTGTGAAATTTCGGCTGATGATAAATACAACTCCGGGTTCCGATACTACAAGAAAATCAAAGAAAAACAACCTGTACTCCCAGGGTTTGATACCTCAAGTCACCAGCTTAATATTCCCTTCTCTTTAGATGAACTTTTCTTCGCTCTCAGAGGATGCAAGTCCTACGCATGCGGTCCGGATAATGTTTGTTACCCTATGATAACTAATCTTCCGACAGATGCTCTTATTTACTTACTTAAAATCTACAATGTCATCTGGACTAATGGAATATTCCCGGAATCATGGAAAGCTTCTTTTATCGTACCTGTACTCAAACCCAAGAAAAACCCGCTGCATACTGCCTCATATAGACCGATAGCGCTTATGAGTTGTTCATGCAAAGTATTTGAAAAAATGATTAATAGAAGATTAACTTACCATCTTGATAAATACCAACTCATAAGTAACTTTCAAAGCGGCTCAAGGAGAAAGAGGTCTACTGTTGACAATCTACTGATTTTGGAAGACGAAATATGTAGTGCTATTAATAATAAGCAAATAACAGCTGTTATCCTACTAGACATCCAGACGGCGTACAACCGCGTATGGGGACGGAAAGTCCTGCAGAAATTATCCGAATGGAATATTGGCGGTCCTATCTTCCAGTATTTGACCCATTTCTTAAATAACAATTTTATAATTATGAAATGTAGATCTTTCAAATCACCTATGAAAAAAATTCAGAACGGAATTAAACAAGGTTCGTCCTTGAGCTGTAGTATTTTTAGTATTGCTACTTGTGATCTCTCAGATTATCTCCATCCATCTGTGAAACATGTTATGTATGTAGATGATTTTGGAATATTCGTGTCTGGCAACAGTCCCGATGATGTCAAAGAGCCACTACAAGAATCGCTAAAAAATCTGCAAGTGTGGACACGACTTAACGGTCTGGATTTCTCTGCTGAAAAGACTTGTGGTATTATCTTCAGCAGACGGTGGAAGAGAAATTCTCGACCCCCTAATTTAATATTCAAAGAGAGACACGTCAACTTCGAAGACTGTGTCAAATGGCTTGGCGTATACTTAGATAGACGTTTTACCTTTGCCGACCACATTCATTATACAAAGAATAAAGGTCAGAAAGCCTTAAATATTCTAAAAATATTAGGCCACCCTGTATGGGGTTTGAATAGAAAATTATTACTAAGAATATATCAAGCTTATGTTCGACCCATCATGGACTATGGATGTGTACTTTATGATTCCGCTGGTGAAAAACAACTTGCTAAACTCGAGCCGGTACAAAATGCTGCCATAAGATGTATCACGGGTGCTTTCCGTTCTTCCCCTGTGGTAAGTTTGCAAGCTGAGTCTGGACAAATGCCACTAAAATACAGAAGAAAACAACTCATAATAAACTATATATCCAAGCTAAAATGTAACCCATCCAACCCTGTTCATCCCCTTGTTTTTCTACAAGGTTCAATAACACCCTACAATATGGATGATAAAAAACCAAAGCCCTTATCGGTGCGCATTGGAAGCATCAATGGATTTGATATTAATAAAATAAAAAAATATGCAAAATCTGTCTATAATTTTCCACCCTGGACCTTGATTACACCCACTGTAAAATACCTATTTACTGAAAAGAAAGACACATTGTCCTCAGTGGAATGTACGCAAAAATTCCTTGAATATATAAATGAGCACAGAAACTTTACCCCTTGCTTTACTGATGGATCTAAATGTACCAACTCCACGGCCTGTGCATTCACATATCAAAATAGCCCAGTAAAAATTAAGTTACACTCTATGTGTTCAGTGTTCACTGCTGAGATGTTCGCTATCTACCACTGCCTCAAACACATCAAAGAAAACTACACCCAAAATAAGAGCACCAATTTTATTGTGTTCTCTGACTCTAAGAGTGCACTGCAATGTCTTCAACAAACATTTCCTGATAATACCATATGTATAAATATAAAAGGTCTACTCTCAGAACTGAAACTAAATCACGGGGTAGAAATATTGTTCACGTGGATACCTAGTCATCAGGGTATCGCAGGTAATATTCTGGTCGACGCTGCTGCAAATGAAGCCCACACGAATTACAACATTTTCGTTGGTGATGTGACTGCTGACGACATCCAATCCACCTACAGACACATCCCGGTAACCGAGTGGAATAATGAGTGGTTAGCGACTGGCACAAGTAATAAACTTCGCTGTGTGAAGAATGACGTCCAACCCTGGAAGTCCTCTATCAGACATAATAGAAGAGAAGAAGTTGTGCTATCCCGACTTCGTATTGGCCACACTGCCTTGTCCCATAGTCACTTGATGGAGAAGAAAGACCCGCCCCTGTGCTCATCCTGTATGGTCCCGCTATCTGTGAATCATGTCCTATCTATATGTACTTTGTTAGAAGATTACAGGAAGAAAGTCAGGCTCAGATCCAAATGCTTGAATTGGATGCTGTCTGATAATCCCGATATTGCTACTCAAGTTATTCGTTTCTTGAGAGTTTCCAAGCTTTACAGCAAGATTTAATTTCCTGACATTTCCCTTTTTTTTAATTTTTTGTACATACTTTGTATTTTTAATCAGAGTCTTTGCCGATTTAAATGTAGAATTTAGTTATTCTACATTTTTTACAGAACTTATTTTATCCATATTTTATTTTATTTTAATCTATTTTACTTTATTACTGTCGGTATTGTTATTATCATTTACTTTTTTTCCTCGTTGTATATTCATGGCACCTTGTCATTTACCTAATTTATCTCTCTAAATTTATAGATATTATTTATTTGTTAATATTTTTATAATTTCCATACTACCTGACTCTTGTGATTGTAAGTACTTCTTGCAGTCAACCTTTTGCATAAATCACATGTAAATTCTTCATTTTGATATCGCTAGAAGGTAGAGGGGCAAGGACTCTGAATGTTACAGACCTCTCTTTAAATAAATATTCATTAAAAAAAAAAAAAAAAAAAAAAAAAAAAAAAAAAAACAGAGAGAAAGAGGGAAATAGAGAGAGAGACGGGGAAAAAGAGATTTCAAGAAAAGTAACCAATATAGAAGAAGAAATCAGAGAGATAATACAAAAGGAAAAAGATAGAGTGATATAGAAAAGATAGGCGGAGGTATGATGAGAGGAAAGCTCATAAAATGTGGAGCAAGTTTTATTTGAGGTACTAAAATGGAAGCTAGGAGTCTACGTGTGGACGGATAATACCTCGTAAAAAATCTTTATAATATAGTATAGAACTCAATAATGTATACTTTTTACTCCCTAGACAACTAAGAGCTAATTTTCGGCTGAGCTAATGAACAATTAGCGTGATGACAAAAGTAGGAAGTTGAAAGTAACTTTAAACTCAAATATAAAAAAAAAATGAAAAATTGGCTGCATTTATCTTTTCTGACACCGGTGCTTCATTCGATTGAATGTTGTTAAAAAATATATATATTATTATATTATAAGTTGAATGTTGATTATATTGAATATTGAAGGAAAACATAATTAAAAACTATTACCAATTTCAAGGCAATACCAATACCAAAAAATATTATTTTTTATACAAAAACGACGGTGTGTGACGGTTGAAAGGGAGATTTGGGGATTATGAGAGTCCGAAGACTTGGAGTCAGCTCCAGAAACACTATCTACTCTCTTAATCTCAGAATCTCCTTTTCAACGCACTCTGATTCGCTAATTTGAACGCAACACCAATGAGAGTGCGCAGTGTGACAGTTTGTTATTTTGTTTTATTAATTTCAACTTCTATGTATTGTATGTATAATATGTATATATTCTATGTCATTTCTAAATAAAACTTGATCGAACAAGTTTAATAATGCGGAAAGTAGAAAGTATTTCTGGAACGCACCACTAGTCTATTATTATTATGAAACTCTTTATTAGTAGAACATAAATACAAACAAATAATATTAAAAAATAAAATACGAAATTGATAATATTAATATAAACAAGAAAAATCGCATATATCCTAACTTAAAGGGCGGGGTTATTGCCTATGGCAATCTCTTATATACACCCAACCACGTCTATTCGAAATGCCCTTGACGCTGGGTAGAAGTGTGTCGTGTAGGGTAGGATTTTACTGCATATTTTGAGAGTGTAAGGAAAAGTCTAGGAATAAAGATGACAGTTGGGGAACATCAACAGCTTGCAAGAACAACACAGTTGAGAAACGGCAGCTTTGGGAATAAGTTAGGAAACAAAATGTGGGCAAGGAGATGGAATAAAATATTTGAAGGGAAAGAGAGAGAGTGAAGAGAGAGAAGAAAGTTATACATAAAGTGGGCAAGGAGATGGAATAAGATATTTGAAGGGAAAAAGAGAGAGAGAGAGAGAGAGAGGTGGGAAGAAGAGAAGGAGAGGTAGACACTCAAGAAAAAGGGATTAAGATAGGGTGGGAGAAAGAGAGGGAAATATGCGAATAAGAAGAGAGAGAGAAAGGCAGACACATAAGAAGTGAGAAAAATATATTAAGATTGGAACTAGGGAGGTATGGGAGAGAGAGAGCGAGATAAATAGATATAGAAAGAGAGAGAGAGAGAGATATTAATAGAAAAAGGGCCAGACTTACAAGAAGTAAGAAAAAGAGATTAAGATGGCGAGGAAGTGAGAGAGAGATATAGAATAAATGTAGATATAAAGTAAAAAATGAGATAAGACTCACAATAACTGAGAAAAAAATAAAAGTATAAAGAAGACGGCAGATAGAAATAGATAGGAGAGAGAAATAGAGGAAGAGAGGCTGTGAGAGAGTGAGAAATAAAAAGACAAAGTAGAAAATTATTCAAGAAAAAGTTATGGGCCCTCTGCAGGAAGCAAAAGAAAACGAAGAAATTATACATTGAAAAGAATATCGTGCACTGGTAGTCCAGTGGTTAACGCGCTAGTCTGATAATCCAGGTAGCGTAGGGATCCGTTGGCTCGAATCCCACCCATTGCAATTTTACACAGCATCACGATGGTGTGGACTTGAGAGTCACCTATCAAGTCTTCACCTCGCTGGGTGGTGCTAAACTTTCAGAGATATTAAAAGGAGTGGTATACTTGAAGTGCCATTGACACTGTTCACAGTGGTCTGACAACTTTGAACCAAGTTTGTTTTAAGTAATAAAGTTTGTAGGAATTTTATTACAGTTTGGGGTTTTGGAGTTTGCTATTGTGGTGATGAAAGTTGATGTTAATTTATTGGCATTTGATTCGAAAGTTGTCTGAGGGACTTAAAATAGAAAGTAGTCAGAAGTCGGTAGCTAACCAACCTCAGTAGCTTGGTCGATAGGGCGGCGGACTTGTAACCTGGAGGTCAGTGGTTTAAGTCCCGGTTTCAGCATAGATTTAGTGCGGAATTAACGGCTGATGATATAGAAAAACGCAAAAACCCGTATTCCTTTATTTTCAGGGGGATTGATTTAGCAACAACAAATCAAATTCATACACGGCCTCAGTCAGGCTGGGCACTATAGGCAGTGGGCATGAACCAACTTTAAAATTTTAATTGAATGCTGCATCGTGTGATATATTGTTTTAGGGCTCATTGAGAAAAGTTCATTGCAACATTTTTTTGTGAGCTACATCTTACCGTTCTCGAGATACAGGATTGGACGTCCTGGGTAATAATTATCCATGTATTTTGATCTATAACTCGTTAACAGTAAGTTGAAGAAAAATGAAATTCGTTGATAATAACTCCTTATGACAAGATCATTCGAACAAGTTATAACTTGCCGTATTCTGTTGATTCTAGTTTTTGGTCAGTTTCGTCAGCCATCTTGGACGAACAGCCGAAAAAGTTTTAACGAAAAAGCCGAAAAACAAAACGAGTTATATATTGTTCGAAAGGTATACGAAAATGAAGGAATACGGGGTTCTGCTTTTTATTTTCCGTTCTTGAGATACGGAGGGTGGGGCGGGACTTTATGGACATCCTGTATATTTTAATGTATATCCCATAATACCCCTGTAAGTATGCCATACAATTGTTAGAATACAAACAAACGGAAAGATGTTACGAAAAGATATGAATATCATATAATTTTGTATAGTATTTTTATTAAGTAAAATACCTTCTTATTTGAGTAAAAGGTCTGACTGGGGGAATATAAACAGGGAGTAGACAAGAGTCTGGCTGGGGGACTATAAACAGGGAGTAGACCAGCATTGGCTTGGTTCTGGGGGCCCTTGTCAATTATTAGCCTCCTTGTAAAGACAGTGGTAGAAGCGCCGAGTCATTCGTGCACTGTCTGGCTACCATCGTTCACGATGACGCCACCCTCTGATGAAAAAATCACTTTAAAATAAATTTAATAAATAGTATTTTTTTATAATAATATAAAAAAATTGAACTTAAGTCTTTTCGAAAAAAAATCTCGTATTTTTTAATCTCCCGGCGGGATTCAAACCCCGCACCTCTAGTTGCGAGCCCGCTGCTGAGCTCCCGAGGTCAATTTAATAAGGCTCGTACCTACTTAAGTAAGCGCTTAATATTCCATCGCTCCGAGTTCTCATTGAAATTTTCATCATTTTTTTCCCACTTTTTCCACTCAATCTCGATTTATACTTTTTTTATTAAAATATCCCTTCCTATCTTTATTTTCTCCCTCTCTCTGTTCAGTTTTCCCCCGCTTGCTCTTTTTTACCCTCGCTCTCTTCCTTTTTTCCTCCCTCTCTTCTTTTTTTCCCTTTCTCGTGCAAGAATTTCAAATATTCCTCTCAGCAGCATCTTTTGTCCCAAGGGAATCTCGTTACCTTACAATTCAGGGGTGCTCAATCTCTCTTGAAATCTTTCACGCAGAAGAAATTTTGACATTCTCATGTCTTTGCTCTGGCACATAACCAAAATTATGTAACGAAATTATGTGACGAAATTAAGTGACGAAATTAAGTGACGAAATTATGTAACGAAATTAAGTGACGAAATTATGTAACGAAATTATGTAACGAAATTATGTAACGAAATTAAGTGACGAAATTATGTAACGAAATTATGTGACGAAATTATGTAACGAAATATTAAATACGAAATTTGGTCAGTTAAGTTTTAGACCTTGAATAGTAAAGATGAAAATATCCCAATGGTTGCAGACTCGTATGCAAGCGTTTTTTTGACATTTTTTTCTGCTTGTTTAAGCTGTGGGCTTATTCTTTCTTGCACTGCCAATCCAAATAATTTTATGTTATTGGTTTTCAACCGTCAAATAATTAAGTTATTATAACTAACCGAATCCACACGTAATATTGTCAATATCATTACTGTCAAATTTCACACATAATTTTAGTGTCCTTTAGCCTAAATTAACTATAAAAGTTTTCAAATTTTCTACCTTGGTTTAGTGGTTTTTAGTGGGTTCGCAAAATCCCATTCTCCCGATCCCATAGTTGGTAAGGCCTTTCTCGTTAGCTGGGACTTGGGGGTGTAGATACATACCACTATGTGTTTATACTCCGTGGTCCTTGCTCTTAGGTTCGGTTTTGTTTGCTATTTGCGTATCGGGTTCACTGTTTCCTTGGAAATTTTTTCCCCTCGTAAAAAAAACTATAGATATTCCAATTGTTCAACATTAGAACAATCTATAAAAAGTTGTACTTATGGATTGATGCCCTGCAAACCTCCACTATGCCAAATCCAGAGCAGGACATAGTATAACAGACTGTCGTAATGATATATACCTTAACACTGCAAAATTAGGACTATAGAGTCCTTTATATCCAGCCGATTTTTCAGTGCCATTACCCTACCTATGTGGAACCAACCTCAGTAGCTTGATCGATAAGGCAGCGAACTTGTAACCTGGAGGTCGGTGGTTCAAGTCCCGGTTTCAGCGTAGATTTAGTACAGCGAGTTCGAGTAGTTGTGATATCACGAAAGTGATTAACACAAATATGATAACTTTTTTTAACTTTTTTTAACCCTACCTCCGTAGCTCAGTGGTTGAGAGCATCTACTGCTGACCAGTTCGAATCTGGGTTTGAATCCCGGACGAAGCGGAAAATTCTGACCAAGTTTTCCCGTTTCCGGAATGGCATGAATGTAAATGCAATGTGCACCGAAGTAATGCGAAAGCGGTTCCGGGGCACAACTAATTTTAAATAAAGGATAAAATAATGCAGAGGGTCGGATTCGAACCAACGGATTGCTGTACTGCGAGGACAAGCGTCCTAACTATTTGACCGCCAATGCATAATATAGATATCCTTAATGAAAAAAATCCTAATGTTGTCCAAGTGCGGGCATTTTTTTTTTTTTTTTTAATCTTGAAAGAGAATCCTCATTTTGAGAACACTTACATGTGCCCCCTTCCTTCTTCTCCATAACCAACTTGCTTAAAAAAATCCCTTTCAACAATAATTACATTTTTGTTTGAGAGAAAAAAACAAGGCCACGTATAGTCCTAATGTACATACATATATAAATAATGTATTTACATACAGTCATATAGAATGACTGTCCTCTTCTTCTTTCTTCTTTTACTCTGTCTTATCCCGCTCAAGCAGGGTCGACGTTGTTCAACCCCCTTATTGAGGTTGGTTGTTTTTGGCACATTTTTTACGGCTGGATGCCTTTCCTAACGCCAACGATTTTATTTGATTTAACGTCCTGAATTAGGACGGGGGTTTTACCCTCCATTCGCTGGGAATCGCACCAGCTCCCCACATTAACCTCACCCAGCCTGGGTAGGACCCGAAATGCCAGCCTCATATGTGCGGATGGAAAAGAATTTTCTGTGTGAAAAATCTGCTCCGACTGGGGATTGAACTCAGGATCTCTGGACTACGGGCAGTAGTCACAACCGTTAAGCCACAGAGGCTACATATAGTACCTATAGTTTATAATTACGAGTATATAAAAGATATAAGTACATTTATATATCTATGACATAATGAAAATCCCTATGCATATCTAATAATTTATACAAGAGGGTTCTGTAAATAAAGTTATGCAAATACGAGTATGAGTAGATATATACAACTACTCCTACCTGTGACTAGATAGAAATATATTTTTATATTTTTTGTAAATATTTTATTTTTACATAGAATTGATTTTTGTTCAACATACATAATTATGAGATGATATCTCTGAATATTTTGTAGATAAATTTGATTTGATTTTATTGATGACGACAATACATAAAAAATATATTTTTACAATAGTATGTAAGATTAACTTAAGTTAATACTAAATAGATATATAATTAAAAAAAATAATACACTTTAGTTCAGTGGAAAGTATCCGCCACGTGAGGTTAATGCTCAAAGCAATATCCACCACCTAACCCTCAGAGTCTTATTATTATGTGGTCATACACTCAAATAAAATAAATGAGGAAAATCCGAATCACGGATTCATGGGCTAGATTGTTTACATTACAGTCATGTCTAGCACCGTAACCACATCCACTACCAATGCTTGTTTAATGCTTGTACCATCAACAACCAAATGATATGAAATCTCGCAAGAAAAAAAAAGTTATACTTAAAAAGATTTTTTTCACATTGTTAAGAAGTCTGGCTGGGGGACTATAAATAATAAGTAGACCAGCATTGACTTGGTTCTGGGGGCCCTTGTCAATTATTAGCCTCCTTGTAAAGACAGTGGTAGAAGTGCTGAGTCATTCCACCACTGTCTGGCTACCATCGTTCACGATGACGCCACCCTATGGTGAATACAAAGAGAATAAAAGACAATGTACCTATATTTTGCAAAGCATCAGATGAATTTGGCACTAGGAAAAATTTATGCACGTGTGTTTTTTGTTTTTGAGATTTATGTAATGTTTGTAAACATAATTTTCCGTACATGAGTTTCACTATTTGCACTCACAGATACCCAGGTACTATGTTACAAATTGCAAATGTGAAGGAGCAAATACTTTTCAATGGCTTCTTTCTCTCTCTTCCTCTCTGTTTCTCTCTCTCTCTCTCTCTCTCTCTCTCTCTGTCCCTCTCCCTTTTCCTCCTTCTCTCTTCTCCCTCTAATCTGTCCCGGTAGCTCAGTGGTAAAGGCGGCACTCAGTGAATCCAAAGACTGCAGAGGTCGTGGGTTCGAAACCCAGCTGGGACATGACATGTTTACCTCCCAATTGGAATTTTTCCCCATAGTAATATGTGGGCTTACTGCTGGAATAATGGGACTTTAATAGTCCTAATCGGGCAGTAATAAGGCGATATTAATGTTATTATTATCCCTCTTTCTTTTTCACTCTCTTTCTCCATGCATCCCAACTTTGCTAAATCTCAAGATATTTTTTCTTCCCACATTCTTTTATTTTATCTCCGTCTATGTCTATCTTTTTATAGCTACCTCCTTCATAATATATCTCCTATAATACTTTATATCTCTCTCTACCTGAATTTTTACTCTCCCTTTCTTTTTAAGTAACACTTGTTTAATTTACCTCTTTCCTACTAACCGCCTCCATAAAGGTAGGATGCGGATAATAGATCAATAAATAAATAAGTCAATACTTCTTTGCTAGTATCATTTTTTTAGTTAATTTTAACGAATTCAAGTTAGCAGTATTATCAAAACTGGATTTTTTATATAAAAAATATGAGACTTAAAAAAAAACAATGTACATGTAAAAACACTTAAAGTCCGATCGCTATCTCCTCAGTTGGGTAACACTTGGAAAAATGAAAATTTTGATAAGAGATCCCTATTTAGGTTGAGAATGTTTTTTCTTCATATCGATTTCACAGCAGGGGATTTACCTGGCCCCTCCACGTGCAAAACCAGAAATATTTAATAATAGCTATTAATTTTCACAAAAATTCGACCTTTTTTTCAACACGCAAAAAAACCCTTCTTACTGCACTCTAAAAATTCTCATATTTTTCTTCTTCTCCCTCCCTTTCTCTCTCTCCCTCTCTCACACTTTCTCTTCCTCTCTCTCTCCCTCTCTTACACTTTCTCTCCCTTTCTTTCCTCTTGCTCTCTCTCCCCATCTCTCACACTTTCTCTCCCTCTCTTTCTCCTTGCTCTCTCTCTCTCTACCTCTCTCATTTATTTCAATCTGTAAACATCGTTCTGCTATCTTGCTCTCTTTCTCATCCTTCTTCTCTTTCTCATTTATTCCTCGTTTTTCCTCTCCCCTCTTTCTCTCTGTCTCTCTCTCCTTCTTTCTCTCTCACTCTCTCATTTATTTTATTCTGTAAACATCCTCCTTCTAACTCCCACCCTTCCTCATCCTTCTCTTGATTTTACTCCCCACTTTTCTCCTCCCCTCTCTCTCTATCTCTCTCTCATTCTTTCTCTCTCTTTATCTCTCTCTCTCTCTTTCTCTATCCCTCTCCCTTTCTCTCACTCTCATCTCTCTCTCCTTCTTTTAGTATAATTAATTTATAATCTTTAATCATATGGGCGAGAAGAGGTAAAGAGAAATGGGCAAGATTGTTTTAATCAAAATTCGCCCCAGAAGCTTGAAGGAGGCTCCGCTTCCAAAAGATCTGGAAAATGTATTTCAACCCCAAACTCTTCTGTCCCTGTGACCATCTTACCAACCTCAGTAACTTATTATTATTATTATACAACGCTTTATTAGGTACAAATGGACATTATGTACATAGAAATAATTAATTTAACAATGAAAAAAATGGAAACAATATGTACAATGAAAATGAAAAAGAATAGAAAATATAAAACAAAAACATAAGTCCTAACTAAAGGGCGGGGTTATTGCCTATGGCAATCTCTTCCACCCAACCCATAACTTGATCGCTATAATGGCAGACTCGTATTTTCGAGGTCGGTGGTTCGTGTCCTCAGTACGGCAAAAGTTTAGTAAGAGATCTTGATTCTGAATTATACAATAACATAAGGTCAGTTTTTATAACTAATTTAATAACTTTTTTATGACAAACTTATTATTTTTATGTTTTTGGCTTTCTTTAAAGTGGCAGGGTTCTCACAGGTAAGCTCTTTCACTCAACCACTTATGACCATATTTCTTGCATCCTAATATTTTCCCTTATTTTTTTCACATTTTTATTGCTCATTAAACCCTACATTAAACCAATTTAGATTTTTTGACACAATGGAACATAGGTACTTCCCATTTAATCGAATGGCAATCAAAAGAGACACATGGGAATCTAACATAACATGGGGCCTTATCATCTTGCTACAGGACAAACAGACAAACACTTCAATCTGTTTGACCTACAAAATTCCTCTTTAGAAAATAAATTTGTCCGACAAAAAGTCCCAAATGTGACACAAAAAATCCCTCACAACAAATGTTCCTATCAAAATCAAGAGAGAAACAACAAAACACAGAATGAGACATCATCAGTTATCTACAGCACAAAAGCTTCAAAAAAAAAAAAAAAACATTGACCAACAAAATCCCTCTTTCAACAAACAGAAAGTGTCTCATAAAATTCCCACACAACAAAAAAGATCCCATCGAAATCAAAAGAGACACATGGAAATCTGAAACATAACATCTTGCTATAGGACAAACACTTCAATCTGTTTGGCCTGCAAAATCATCCCTCTCTAGAAAATAAATTTGACCGACAAAAAGTCCCAAATGTGACACATAAAAGTCCCTCACAACAGATGTTCCTATCAAAATCAAAAGAGACACATCAACATATCTGACACAACACAAGAGCTCGTCAGTTGTCAGATTGCTGAGGGACGTCACTTTCACATCACATCTCGGAGTGGATATCAAATTGAAATTAAACTCGGTCTCCCTACATCTCTCAAAGGAGTTGAAGGAGGAGGCGGGTATATCCCTCCATCCTCTTAAATTTTAGATGAAGAAGGTGATATTTCTAAACCCCCTACCTCTAATCTACAACAAGATGAAAGAAGAGGTGGCCCCTGCCTTTCATCCCTACTCTCCTAATATTTAGATGGATGAGAGGAGAATTGAGTATATCCCCCTTACACTTCCTCACAGCTACAACTTTCCACACTCACACCTTCTCACACTTAGGTCCATATTATGAAACAGGATTAGATTTAATCTGAGTGGACAAACGAAGCATGTCACTGATGTCACTCCACACCTTCTTGTGGGATTTCCAACCAATTCAATCGCACAAAATAGTCTGCTGATAGTGTCCACTTAGAATATATCTAATCCTGTTTCATAATTCGGCCTTACACTTTCTGAGACTCACATCTTCTCAACATTTGAAATTTTGTACTTGTGGGAGGCGATTATATTTATGAAACAGGCTTAGATTTGTAATCTCAGTGGACACTATGCCTTAACACATCCATACATCCTTAACACATCCACAATTTCATATTATGAAATATGAAATTGTGATTGACGCAACCCTGTGTTTTGTTCTGTGTTGCAATAAATTAAATTTTATAAATAGAATTTTAACTACAGAATTTTTGTGTTTAACGTATATTTAGTGTAATAAAACGTATATTTTAGTGTTTTAGTGTCGAAATTTTAAGCCCAGGATAAGTATTGTAAAAAAAATATTTTGTGAAAAATTATTAAATTACATCGTAATATTTCGATTCGTTCAATTGACTAAGGCGGCTCGTGCCACTCGCTAAGACGCATTTACAATGTCGAAATCTAGAAAAAGTTCGCAGACAGATTTTACTTTTCACAAACATCAGAACTGTATTTCTTACAAAAATGAAACTTTCGTATATCAAAATACTCTTAGAGATAGTATAATATTCAAATGCCAAGAAAATGGATGTCCCGCTAGATTGAAAATTGATAAAAACAAAACCAAAATAATAGGAGGAACTCCAACACACACCGGTCATAATCGCCAATCTCTTCAAAACAAGCCGTCTACACCAAAATCTCAGACCAAGAAAAATCTTTCTGCCCAATTGCTATCAGCTTCAAATGACAAAACCATCAAGTCGCACCCCACTACACAAGGTGCCACATCCAGAAGTAATGCTAGTACACCTTCACATACATCTATCAGCATTGGTATCAACACGACTCCCTGTTCACCAAGTTCTGATACAACACCAAACTCTCATGTCGAAAACCTGAAATCACAGATTGATGATCTGAAACGGTTGCAGGATGGTCTCATTGATCAACTGATGATGAAAGAAAAGTACATCCAAGATCAAAATGAAACAATCAACTCATTGAAAAAACAAATTGAAGTTATGGAAAATAAACAGAAATTAATGTCACCTGGTCATAAGAAAATTGCAACAAAAGACAAATCTAACCCTAAGTCAAACTTGAATGTAAATTTAGAATTTAATAAGCAGAACACACCCGTAAATCTGCCTAGCATAAATAATCCAGTGTATGTAGATAAATGTAGTTTGATAGGAGACAGCCACTGTCGTGGACTTGGGTATTATTTAAGTAGGTACTTGGAAAAAGTGGAGACATTTTTTAAACCGGGTAGTGGATTTGTGGGTATAAAAGACTCCAGTACAGTGTCAATTCAAGCCCTACGATTAAAAATAAAATTATCTACTATTGTGGTACTAATGATGTGGCTGATAGGAACTGGACAAAGGCGTTCGAAGCCGTTGACCAGATCCTGAATAGACATCAGAGTCAACAATTATGTTTCATTTTAGTTCCAATAAGATGGGATAGCCCTCATTTGAATAGACGTGTACAAAAATTCAATAATCAGCTTAGAGAAAAACTTAGATCAAAAAACATTTCCTATTTAGATCCGAATTACTTCCTTCGCCCGTGGCATTATGCCAAAGACGGCCTCCATCTCAATATTAACGGTAAGCGACTTTTAAGTCTTAAGCTCAAAATTTATCTCCAGAAAGTATCAGTACTTAGTGAGGACCCTGTGCCTGAGACAGAGCACCTCAATAATGTGCATGTGTCATGTGATAATGCATGTATGCCTAACACAGTGACATGCACAGTAAACCCATCAATGGGCACTAGCTTTGATCTTAATCAGAGTTATGCTTATGACTTTAATAATTTAAACTTGTTGAATAATAGAAGTCGTATACCCACACCTAATCTACATACACCTAATATTAGTTATATTCATACACCTGATATTAACTCTCGTATTATGTTTCCATCATTGTCTCGCACTACTCCATGTATTCCACTTGTAGAAATATCTCCTGTCGTAGATTTGTCTCCTGTTGTAGATTCCCCTGAGTCAACTTTTTCATTGAGCCCTCAATCATCACAGATAAAATAGTCCATACAGTTCAACATGACATCCAACATCTTTATATTGATAGTAATTATGATAGACATTACCACTGTGATTCCAGCCCTAATCTGACATTAGACACCAGTAATGATATTTCAAATATTAGTCGTTACGATAGTTTCAATAATATCATAACCTTAACAAATGGCTCGTAGGAATTGTACAACAAGAATATATTAACAGAGCAAGATAATGAAATTAGATTTAACACTTGTAGACAAAGAAATTCAACTAATCTAATAAATATAAATAAAACCAATAAGAATATATCAGGTACATCTATTTATTATCAAAATGTCAGAGGATTAAGGACCAAGCTCCGCACATTAGTTTGCAATGTACCGCTTTTTGATTATGATATTATTGTTTTCACCGAGACCTGGCTAAATGCTTCTATAAACAGTGCGGAATTGGGGATGGATAACTATGTAATATACAGATTGGATAGGAATCATGGTGGGAATGGTAGGGGTGGGTCTGTCTTAATAGCTATAAATAAACACATAAAATCTTCTAATGTTAAACTTAATGAGCAAGACAACCTAGAGATTTTAACAGTGAAATTTAAAATCAAGAGTAGGAATTTTCTTATAAGCACTGTGTACATACCACCAGACAGTCCAGCCTCACAATATTTAAAATATACTTTTCTTCTAGACGAAATGTTTCAAAAGTTCCCCAAGACAAACTTCATTTTAACCGGAGATTATAACCTCCCTAATATAGTGTGGGATCCTTCAACTTGTCAACCGACGATGGTTAAAAATAGTGCTGGAGCTGATGTTTTCTTGTCTTCTCTTGAATTACACGCGCTATCACAGCTTAATTTTATTGCCAATAAAAATAATATAGTCTTAGACTTAGTACTAACAAATAATCCGTCTCTTTTGAAGGTAACTCGCTGTGATGACGAAATTATAAAACTTGATACTCACCACCCTGCATTGCTCATAAATATTTCCCCGAAAAAGTTAACGAGTCAGAAAGTACCTATTGACAATACCACTGTAGTCCTTAAAGATTTTAAAAAAGCTGATTATACAAAGCTTTCCTCCTATCTATATGAAAACCTCAGTCATAGAGACAAATTCAATCCCGACTCAAACTTAGATACTCTTGTGGAGGCATTTTATTTATATTTATTGAAAGGTATTGAGCTTCATGTACCCGAAAGGAAAATCAAAACATCTCGGTTCCCAGGTTGGTACAGTTCGGAATTGAAAAATCTAATTTTTGAGAAGAAAAGGATTCATAAACAATATAAGTCTCTGGGTTGTCGTCAAATGTATTTTCAATTTAAGCAATTAAGACAAACATGTAAAGATATTTCATCTCGCGACTACCATGCATATATTCAGTCTATGGAAAATAAAATAACGAATGAACCAGAACGAATTTGGAATTTTCTGTCATCAAAGAAAAAAAGTCCTGCCATTCCTTCAATTATGAGACTAGATAACTTGGTCAGCCAAGATCCAAAATCCATAGCAGATTTATTTGCGAGGAACTTTGCTCATAATTATTCTAGTAGCACGTCTGACAAGAGAGAATATAATTTCAATACATGTATAAATATTACGCGTATTGAGCTCTCGGTAAATGATACCTTCCAACTTTTAAGCAAGTTACCTAAACATGCATGTCGTGGTCCGGATGAGGTCTCTCCCCTTTTGTTTAAATCTTGCGCCTCAATACTAGCCGCTCCGCTAACTCTTATATTCCAACGCTCACTTGATACCGGAGTTTTCCCAGAGAGATGGAAAAAAGCCTATATTACCCCCATTTATAAATCTGGTGACAACGATAATGTTAAAAACTATCGCCCAGTAAGTATTACCTCCATTGTACCCAAACTTTTGGAAAATCTCGTTTCTCGTCAACTGTACCCCGTTTTATCTAATGTTGTTAATGATAACCAGCACGGATTTATGAAAAAACGTTCCACCGCCACCAACTTAATCTCATTCACTGAATATATATCACATGTACTTGATGATGGTGGCCAGGTGGACGTTATTCTTACGGATTTTTCAAAATGTTTCGACAAAATAAATCACAACCTACTTATATCCAAGTTAAATGCATTAGGGGTTGGAGGTAAATTGTTACTGTGGCTTGAAGACTTCCACAAGAACAGGAAACAGATTGTGAGGGTAAATAGGCAGAGTAACATCGCTATTAGCAAAAATTATTTTTCCGAAGAAGTCGACGTAACTTCAGGCTGTATTCAGGGGGGACACCTCTCAGGAATTCTATTTTTGTGTTTTATTAATGACATCGTGTCTATATTACCCCCGAAGTACGAGGCTGGTTGTTTGCCGACGACTTCAAAATAGCTATAAGAGTTGGCGGGCCGCGGGAGGCTGTCATACTTCAGCACACCCTTGATCTTCTGCATTCCTGGTGTAGGGAAGATCTTATGGAGCTGAACATTGAGAAATGTAAAATAATGAACTTTTACAATAAAAAAAATCCCTATCTATATACCTATAAGATTAATGATATCCCACTGAATAGAGTAGATGAAGTAAAGGATTTAGGAGTTACATTCCAACGTAACCTTAAATTTAACTCTCACTATAATAATACTAATAAAAAAGCATTTAAAATGTTGGGATTCCTTTTTAGACAAACAAAAGACTTTACTAATCCAAATACACTCAAAATTTTATATTATGCTTATGTCCGATCACATTTAGAATATTGCTCAAGTGTGTGGTCTCCTCAGTATTCTATACACATTTCATCTTTAGAAGCTGTTCAGCGAACTTTCCTGAGAATGCTTGCATATAAATTAAAAACTCCCATCATCAACCACAACTATGATGAAATCATGCATTCTCAGGATTTTGTCACTCTGGAATACCGTAGAAGGATGTCAGATCTCACTTTTCTATACAAAATAGTAAATGGTCAAATATATTCCCCTGAACTTCAGAGTGAGAAGTGCTAACACCAGGTTAACGACCATAACATAGGTAGGACATTTCTCTTTTTTTTCGTTATTGTATATATGTTTAATCTTTTTGTTTTTCTTTATATTTTATTGTGTTCTACTGTATATATTTTTTGTTCTATCTAATAAAGCTTAAAAAAAAAAAAAAAAAAAAAAAAAGCTCCATAAAAGAAACACCAACACCGGTGAATTTTCCCCGCTCCAGAGAATGCAGAACATTGGAAATAAAGTTAGTAGTATTGATATTTTTTTCTGCACACTCAATGATGTGGTGAGCGTGGCCCATGTAGAGCTGATGCGTTGATGATGGTTAACCACCATATCATTGCTCTAGGGTCCGTGCTCTCGACATAATTGGGGTTGCGATGAAGGTTTTCCTTTCATCACGTTTTTTTTCTTTAATTTTAAATTTAACTTTGTTAGTTTTTTTTTTTTTTTTGTAACAAAAATGGGCTTAACCCCGTAAGTTTGTGTAAAAAAAAAAAAAAAAAAAAAAAAACACGCCCTCTAACGGGAATTCGGTGCCTTGTAATTCGTTGATATTACCACTCGAGGGTCTGTTGAAGGATTCTGTTCACTAAGATTAAATCTCAGTCTGTTTCATAATTCGGCCCTCAATACTTTTTCATGGATTGTACAAATAATTATGATTCAGACCCCTCTTTCTCACTTGGGGGTGACAGTCTGACCTTATCGTAGTTGTAATCCTATTTCATAGCTCTGCAATAAGAGCCCAAACACCTCCTCACTCTTTGAGCCCTGAGGTCCAAAACCAAATGAATTTCAGTTTAATATCCTGGACTATTTCGGTTCCTGTCTCAACACGATCTTCTATAGCGTAATGTTCATGATGAACATGAAACCTCCCCCTGCCCACATCACCTCCGCCTCCTGTAATTTAGCCGCAGGGAACTGAATGAGACCACTCGCAACACCTTGTCCCAGATTTTATGGAGGTGAAGCACAACCCTCTCTTTCTCTTCCTGAAAGTTGGAAGGAATAAATTAATTTCCGCACCCCTTCTTGCAACCCCGTGACACTCCCGCGGGGGGGGGGGGGGCGAATCCCCTCCGACTGCTACTGATGTCAGATTTGGAAGAATATGGCACAAGGTCAGAGGGGAGGGGATAGAAGGGGAAAGTTAATTTAGAGGAAGGAGTAAAATATAAAAGGGTATGAGAATGGGAGAGAGGGGGAAGATAGAAGAAGAGGAAAGAGGGGGTGAGAGAATAAGAAGGTAAGAGATTAAGGTGAGGAAATTTCATCTAAAAATTTCGTGGTACGTCTGGTGTATAAAATTAATTTCCATACCAAATGTCAAGTATCTAGCTTTTACCGTTCTCGAGATATCCTGTTCACACACACACACAAAGACAGACAGACGCACGGACCAATGGCTGAAAACAACTTTTTTGGTATCCTGAGCCTATGATTCGTCCAGAAATGTGAAAAAACTGAGTAGGTCAAAATTTCGACGAAATAGTTGAGGGAGGGGAAATAGTAGCATGAATATGGAGAATGGAGGTGAAGGAGAAGAGGAAAGAGGAAAATATAAGGTAGGGAAAGACGTAAGAAAAGGAGGAAGGAATAGAAGAAGGAATTCCAGAGGTTAGAGTTGGGGAGGAAGAGGTGTTGAGGAGAGGTGTAGGGGTGAGAAAAGGTGAAAAAGATGAAATTAGGGCTAGAAGAAGGGGGAAAGGGTCCAAATATGTAGAGGGAGGGGATAGGGAGAGATAGAGGGGAAAGGAGAAGGAGGGAGAAGGAGAAAAAGATAGGGGAAAAAATGAAGCAGGTAAAGTTAAGAGAACGGGAGGGAAGGAAATAAAGGGGCAGAGGTCAGATAGAGATTGAGGGGGAAAGAGAATGGAACTAAGAAGAAAGAATTTTAGTGTACAGAAGGGGTAGGGGGAGGGGTCAGGAAATGAATGGTCAGAGAAAGGTGGAGGAAAAGAAGGGGAAATAGGAGAGGGGGAAGGAGCGGTCAGGGAGAGAAGGAGGGGGTATTATGCCTCAGGTCGAGCGTTCTGTTGACTTTGCTGAGCTGAGTTTGATGTACAGATATGATCTCTAATATACTTATATCTACTTATATTTTATATAAATTATACCTACATAATATATACAATGTACATGGGATTAATACGTAAAAAGGTATATTAATATAATTATATTATTAGGTAATAAAAACTATATTTGTTGATTCATACATAATATGTATAAATAATTATGTATGGATTGTTTTTTTTAAATTCATTTTAATAAATTAAAATGACTATAACAGAGACTACTTAGTCTCTGAAGTAGTGATGTTTAATTTTTATAATAATTACTAGCGGGTTACACCCGCCGCTTCGCCAGCCCATCAAACACACACAACGCGCAACCCACCACAACACCACCCACACACCCACACCCACACACACCACATCACACCACACACCACACACACCCACACACCACACACACACACCACATACACCACAACCACACACACACACACACAACACACACACACCATACACACACACCACATACACTACACACACACAAACACACACCACACCACACACACACACACAACACACACAAACACACACCACACACACACACACACACACGCACACTCCACACGCACACCACACACACACACACACACCACACACACACGCACACGCACACACACACACACACACACAAAATGTCATTTAGGTTTGAAAAAAAATCTGAATATTTTTTGTCACCCATCTATTTTCTGGTCTTCCCCGGCGTAGCTCAAGAATGGCTCATCAGAATTTCGCGATCAATATGTCAAATGAAAGCCTAAACCCTTGCTTAAAACTTTCTCGCTCTGAGTTGATAGGTCGTCACTTCAAATTTCGAGAAAAAATGTCATTTAGGTCAAAAAACGTGAATATTTTACATGTTACCCATCAATTTTTTTACCTTACCCGGCGTAGCTCAAGAACGGCTCATCAGAAATTCGCGATCGATATGTCAATTGAAAGCTCAAACCCTTGCCTAAAACTTTCTCGCTTTGAGTTGATAGGTCGTCGCGACAAATTTCAAGAAAAAATGTCATTTATGTCAAAAAACGTGAATTTTTTTTGCGTCACCCATCCATTTTTATCCTTACTCATTGTAGCTTAACCTCAGGGAGATATAGTCTAGCCTAGAAGAATTTCCTGATCCAAGCGGACCTATGTGCAAAATTTCAGGTTTCTCGGTCAAACGGTGTGGATTTGTATAAAGAACATACATACATACATACATACATACATACACACAGACAGCTTTCTTTTATAGATATAGATAATGTCAATGTAGTTCATTAACAAACAATAAGGGTATATCCACCCTTAAAAGATAAAAATCGCGAGCTTAAGGTAGGGATTACTGGTAGTCAAGTCGTTATCGCCCTGGTCTGTTAATCCAGGTAGCATAGGTATCCGTTGGTTCGAATCGCACATAGTGCATGAATTTGTCCTCATTAATTTGAGTTTGTGACCACATAATAATAAGACTCTGAGGGTTAGGTGGTAGAGAATGCTTTGAGCATTAACCTTCCACTAAATAGTGTTATTATTATTATTTCAAATTCGCCGCCTTATTGATCAAGCTACTGAGGTCGGTACCTGTGTTAAGCATTTAATGCGACTAATGTATGCTACAATCTACACACTAGTTACATTTCGTCATTAAGGTCGCAACTTTGTCAAGAGCTGATTTCCAAAGGGGACACTTTATTATAATTAATCGCCGATACATTAGCAGGGGACGGGCCCTAATCACTGAAATCACTCTCATCAAGTGCTGAGGGATTTCGGGACTCCATTTGAATCCCGCAGGCCACAAGGTAGGGGGGGGGATCTGGGGGGGGGGGGGGGGCTGCGACACATTTCAATGCGTCAATTTATTCCCGCTCTAATCTGACTTAATGGGATTTCAATTTGGGGAGCAATAATTTCCCCTCGCACGGTTCTCCTAAATAGACAAATTTTCTCCACAGGGACGAACTTGGGTGGGATTTTTTGTGGGTTTTGTATCATAACTATTATGGATTTTTCTGACATAATAATAATACTCTTTAGTGGAAGGTAACCACCAGGCGAGGGTAACGTTCAAAGCGTTTTCTACCACCTAACCCTCAAAGTCTTATTATTATTCGGTCACAAACTCAAATTAATGAGGAAAATTCATGCACTGGGTGGGATTCAAACCAACGGATCCTTACGCTACCTTGATTACCATACTAGTGCGTTAACCACTTAACTACCAGTGACATAATGTCATAACAACATTTTCTCGTGTTAAGAAGGTTTTAACTTAGGTAAAATTTATCTAATATTTATTTGATATCTTTAAAAACATAATTATTTTAACATAATAATATGTAAAATACCTAAATCATTTATAATTATTTTTACAATCAGTTGCTAATGTATAAATGTCAAAAAGTTCAAATTTTGATATCTAGAAATCTACATAATGTAGGTATCTCACCATCAGGACGTTAAAACTAAATATTCAAGTCTAGTCAAGTCACAATATGTCGGTGTGATATTGGGGTTTGTTCTGTGATACTCCAACCAGACTATAATAAATAAATAAAAGAAATGCCTAGCGAGTATCTACCACTAAAAAACTCGTAAATAGAAATGCTAGTAAGATTCTGTAGGTCTGGCTGGCGGACTATAAACAGGGATTAGACCAGCAGTATGACTGGGGGCCTATAAACAAGGAGTAGACCAGCAGTCTGACTGGGGCCTATAAACAAGAAGTAGATCAGCAGTATGACTGGGGCCTATAAACAAGGAGTAGACCAGCAGTCTGGTTGGGGGACTATAAACAGGGAGTAGACCAGCATTGACGCCACCCTATGATGATGAGTAAGAATACTTAATTTTCATTCCGCAATTAATGTCGTGGAAAATTCTGCGTAGAAATAGGAAGTAAACTTAAATGAATTGATCGTATTTTGAAACATTCCCTCTCATGAATTTTACACAAGTTCTGTAGCAGGTGGAACAAACGCGAATTTTAGGCAAAGGCGGCGGAGGAATTATGAAACATTCATTTAGGGCGAATTTTTTTTTATGAAAGAATGTTGCTCAGGAGGTTGTAAAATGTCCAGAAATATTTGAAATAGGAGAAATTTTTTTTTTTTTTTTTTTAATAAACAAAAAACGAACACAATAATACTTCCGATTATTTTTTTAAAGTTCATTTCTCTTACATAAGTCTACTGTATTAATTTAAGTTGTCTTCTCTTACAAAGTCGTATGTATTAATTTAAGTTTACTTCTCTTCTAAAGTGATAAAAGTATAAGTTGAGCCCCGAAATGAATTTAAGTTTACTTCTCTTCTAAAGTGATAAAAGTATAAGTTGAGCCCCGAAATGAATTTTAGGCCCAAATTAATATGATAAAAATTGATCTAATCTTATGCGAGTCTTATCTCAGATAGAGGAATCTTATGCGAGGTCATGATTTAAGATCTCGATTTTGACTATCAATTTTGCCCTTAGAGTCTTTTTATGTAGCCAGGCTATTTGTAATTTTCCTATGTTTCACTTGCATACTTAAAAAGATAATCTAGACAATAACTCCGCGTGAGACTGGCATTTCCGGCCCTACCTAGGCTGGGTAAGGTTAATGTGGTGAGCTGGTACGAAAAGAGGCCGTTCAGGTTAAAACCAAATTTAATATAGAATCAATGGACATGAAAGGAGCCAAGACTTTGGATTTGGGCGTCCATAATTTCCTCTCACCAACGTGATATTATTATAATGGTTAGCTCCGCAGAAACTCAAAATTCTCTCTCTCGCAATGCCAATTGTCGCTCTCCAAGTCTCCATACATAGCTACTACTCATTTTTCCTCATGAGGTATGAGTGGACCGAGCTAAATAATTCTGCAATTTTCTGCAGTATTTTGTAGACTGTGAGAGTAAAGGTACTCTTTAGTCTCATTCTTGCAGGATAAACAGGTTATTGTATTGTCCTATGTTCAGAAAATATCTAAAAATTTTGATCATATTAAAATATAATAATAATATTGCCTAATTTATACTGCCCGATAACGACTATTAAAGTCCCATTATTCCAGCAGTAAGCCCAAGACGACATATTATTATGTGGTAAAAATACCCAATGGGAGGATAACTTGTCATGTCCCGGCTGGGTTTCGAACCCACGACCTCTGGAACCTGTGGATTCACAGAGTGCCGCATTTATCACTGAGCTACCGGGACAGTATTAAATAATAATAATAAATAAACAAAACTCTACGGCAGCGCAAAATTTCCCCCCGTGGGGATCGAACCCAGGTCACCTTGTGTGAAAGCCAATGCGCTACTTCTCTCGTCCACGGTGACTGCTCCTTAGAAGAACTGTATGAGAGGCCAAAAGGTTGAGTTGAATGAACAGAACAGGGTTGTCAGATTGAGGCATCCATCATGTAGGGTATTATAGGGAGAAAGGTTGCCTTCAATAATGTAAGGTACATTAGGGGATTTGTGGGTCACACGTACAACAGGGGAGGAGAATCGAAATTGAGAATATAAATGAGATACATGAGTGAAATTTACTATGTACTCTTCCTATGTAAATTATGTACCGATAAAGTACAAAAAATATATACCTCCAGAGTATAATATTACCTATTCTTATAATAAATATAGCTTTTTTATATACGTAACCTGATATAAAGCATTCTATCTACCATTTTGTATTATAAATGTCACTTTTTTGTGTAAGGCGTTGTTCACACCTCGGCCGAGGTCTTTGATTTAAATTAAAATGATAATTTTATTATAATATTTCAGGTGTTATTAGATGCGAAAGTCACTCACTTTTTCTCCGTACTGGTACAATGGTACATTCAGAAGAGCTGAAATTCGTATTGGGGCCAAATTATGAAACAGGGTTAAGATAGGCCAAAGATAAGATAAGTCACTAACAACGATAAGGTAAGTCATTAACAAAGATAACAAAGAATTCATGCACTGGGTGGGATTCGAACCAACGGATCCCTACTCTACCTGGATTACCAGACAAGCGCGTTAACCATTTAACTACCGGAATACTGATACATCCTGAAGAATAATAAGTACCAGTATTTACTTGTACGTTTCAGTGGTGGTATGACCAGAGTATAAAGAATTTAATGCGAAATACTTCCGATTTCTTTTATCGACACTAAAATAAAAGAGGTAAGGCTGCGCTACCCACAAAAAAATACAAAGTGGCCTTGTGCTTCACCATGAAGAAATCATAAATTTTCCTTTCAAAAACTCTCACCACTTTTCACGCCATAATCCCCTGACACTTCTTCTGGAAAATATATTAATATCCTGGAGAAAAATCTGGGGAGGTGACTTTTTCGCAAGGTTGGTGGTCCAGGTGCGAAAAAAAAATTTCCGGGAACTTAGAGTGGGATTTTTTCTTACCTACTTAAAATCTTACCTAAAATATTGAGAAAAAAATATACTTTGATTCTTATTTTTAATTTTTATAATTATTTAAAAACACACACCTCTTTTTATTAATTTTCTACAATTTTTATTTTATACAAGAAATAGACGCGATTAGTTAGACGAAAATTAAATAAAGGATTTCAATGCTAAAACTAACAATTAAAAATATTTATTTAAAAATTAAATTGTCGAATAATTCTACACACACAGGAGCACACACGCTATGTGCACTTTCGAGTTACTGGGAAATTTGTTGAATGGGATTTTTTAAAAATAAAAGAGGAACAAAAAAAGGGAATTAATAGATCGCGAAGCTCGCTGTCACGTTTACTGCCCGGAGATAGCAGAAGTTACAGGAGACCACGTGTGAAACTAGAAAGCACTTATTCAACCACCCAGGAGAGAAGAATGAGAGAGGGAGGGAAATTTTGTGAGGGAGGGATTTTTTGTACGGAGGAAAATTTGAGAGGGAGGGAAATTTGGGAGAGAGTTGGGAGAGAAATATTTTGCTGCAGGCACACACCCAGTGGGGAGTTCTTAGAGTTAAATTTCTTCTTTACTTTTCAGGACCTTTTTTTGTAATTTGTTGTAGTTGTTTTTTAATGTAAAACTTTCCTAAGCAAATATCGCAGTATATTTACAAATTATATAAAACAAACAAACAAACATGTACATAATTTGAAAGTTACTTTACATGAAAAACTTACAGTAATATAAAAGAGGAGAATGACACAATTAACATAAATGAAGCATGTAAAATGATGAAGAAGCTTATGATTTTATATTTTATCTATACATAAATTTTCAAATTATTGTTCTCTATTATTATTATTTCTTTATTTTTTATTTTCTTTCTTTTTTGTAGTTGTTTTTGGAGCATTGTAAGTTACGAGAATATATGTATAATTTTTTTGGAATGTATTGTTAGAAGTCTCTTTCTGTGTTTAGGACGATCTGCACACCTAGGTCGATGTGTTTGATAGTAAGAAAAATCTCAATGTTTCTTTTTCTCTGAACCACCAATGTTTTGTAGGATTATTTTGCTGGTATAGAAGAAAAAAAAAATCTTGGGAAAACCCCCCTTCAAACATAAATATCTTGTTACACGCCAGTTTATTTAGGATATTTTGATTCGAAAAGAAGGGATTTTTTAAGACCTTTTTAAGGATTTTTCCGAGTTCATCCTTTGGGATATTTTGTTGGGAAAAAGGAGGAATATGAAAAATCCTAAGGAAAGACCCCTCAATGTATTTATAAGTTATCCGCCGTTATTTTTGCATATCTAGTTTGGAAAGAGAAGAAATATTATTCAGGTTACATCCTCAAAATCATTGCTGAGTTCGCCTCTGTTACGTTGAGAAACTTCGTTAAAAAACAAAAGGAAAATTAAGTATGAAGCCCCTAAAAAAGAAATCTGTTTACCCATTCAATTTTGGTATTTTTGTTGGAAAAGAGAGAAAAAAATAATTAACAGAAAAATAATTAACTATTATTAAGTTCGCTCCTGTTATTTTGGGATTTTTCTTTGGGGAAAAAAATATAATCTCTTTTCCAGCATCTACACTCTACAGTCTTACACTATTTCTTCATATGAGAGTAATTCCTCATCAATTTCATTTCATGACTGTCTGTCACTATAAACTTATACATATAGCATTAAGTTTTTTTTTTTTTGTCTAAATTAATATTAATATTATTCTTATGCCTAATCGTGTACGTACATATTGTATAAATATGCACAAATAAAATACATTACATTACATTAAATTACACTAAATACCTACTTAGGAGACAACATAAAGCATATTTCTCAGCGCGTGCCTATTATTTTGGCATATTTTGTACGAAAAATTAGAGTAAAATATTTAGGGAAGCCCCTAAAAGTGTTACTGTGTGCACCCCTGGTATAGATATTTCGTTGAAAAAGAGACGAAAAAAAAATTGCACACAAGATCTGCGCATGCACTGCGAACATTTCAAACATAGAACATTCACGATTCGCATCACCTAGGTATATCTAGATTCTAGAAGATAGGTAAGATTGTTAACGAGGAACTTTTTGATAAAGAAAATTTCCCACCAATTCTCCCGCTCGCACTCATGGTTCCCTTTTCTCGCCCCTTGTGCCCTACGTTTCTCCCATTCTTCAATTCTATTTCTCCCTCCTCTCCGTTTCTTTTTTCCCTTTCTTTCCTCCCTTCAGTTTCCTTTGTGCGAGGCCCCCTGTTGTCTGGTATCAGCTAATGGCTTTTACTTTTGCAATTTGTACAAATCTGTACACACTGTTCCTGAGTTTCCCGTGTAATGTAGCCTGGTACTTTGTACACGATAGGCTCCCGCGTGCTAAGCGATACCTGGGTATTTTTATAACAAGGAATTTATTAAACATGTTGGATCAAGTTTCATTTACAAATGACATAGAATATAATTTTATTATACATACATACATAGATATTGAAATTAAGAAAACAAAACTTGATCAAGGGCGGTGCTAATGGAATTCGTTTACCGCCAGCCTCGGTGGCGTAATGGTTGTGACTACTGCCCGTAGTCTAGTTCGATCCCGAGTTCGATCTGCTCCAGCAGTCTGCTGGAGCAGAAAATTATTTTCCCTCTAAACACGTGAGGCTGGCATTTCCAGCCCTGCCCAAGCTGGGTGAGGTTAATGTGGTTAGCTGGTACGATTCCCAGCAAATGATCGAATGGAGGGTAACACCCCCGTTCAGATCAGAACGTTGAAAAAAAAAAAAGAATCGTTGGCGTTAGGAAGATTATGGCTTTCTTTTAATAAGATTATTTAACAACAATTATGGCGAAAGGCTAACCAAACATCAAATTCCAAAAAATGTTGAACAATGTTCCATTTAAATCTTGTTAAATGGAACGCAAAGATTTAAATTGAGATTTCCGCGTAAAAAAAATATTTTCGGACAAACACAAAGTTGCTTAGCAGGTAATCAAACGAACAAAAATAAAATAAAGTAAAATAAGTAAAAACAAATTTCCAGCCTTTCGCCTTTCCGACTTTTGCCCAACAGTATACCATACTTAATATAACATTCTGAAATTATCGTTCTCTTGAGATCTGCAGACTGCATTACACAAAAGACGATAGGAAAAAAATCAATTCAGGTTAGTTAACTTGAAAATACGTGGTTGAGATGAAAAAAGAGGAGGTGCAGAAGAGTTATAATACGCAGAATAATAATAATTAACGCCCATTATCTTTTTTTTCTCGCTCAAACACATTTTCAGAAGCATAAAAGGCAGAGAGAGAGAGAGAGAGAGAGAGGAAAAATGTGTCTAAGCCTTTATTTAAATCTTTGCGGATTAGTTGTGGTTTTCCGCAGAGTTTTTTTATGGCGTGTTTATGCAAAGACCCCGGGTCATTTATCTTGCAAAACTTTTCGAGTCGCGTGGGATTTCCCTAATACCCAACTTACCCAACCTTCCCCTATTTGTTTGCGAATAGTGAATGTTGCCACTCTTTCCAAAGCGGTCACTTGTGCAGTTTCTGTTTTCAGGACTTGGATGGTTGACCATTCGAACGGACGTGCTGCTGGCTCTTTCCGGCTGGGTGAGGTTAATTTGAGTGAGTTTCTACTGATGGAGGGTAAAAGCCCCATGATGTGTCCATGCTGTTGAAAGTGACATTAAACTTAAAAGAAAGTTTCTGTTCTTGTTTTAAGTCTGTTCCGGTAGCTCAGTGGTAAAGGAAACCCAGCCGGGACAAGACAAATTATTGCCCCATTCGGAATTTTTACCACATAATACTACGTCATGGGCTTACTGCTGGAATAACGGGAATGAATAATCCAAATCGGGCAGTATTTTATGGCGATTTTATATTATTATTATTATTCACTAATTTCACATTAAATGTAAAATTCGTAAAAGAAGTGATAAAATAAATAAAGAAAGGGAAACAGTAATTAATAGAAAGAGAAATGCGATGAAGAGAACGAGAGAGAAATATTAGATATTAAGAAAGAAAAAGAGAGAGAGAGATTAATAAATAGGATTAGAAAGACGAGGAAGGGAAAAATAGAAAAATATAAAGAAAAAGGTGTATAGAGAAATATAGAGAAAGGTGATAGATAGGAGAAGTAGAGAAAAATAGAGAAAAAAGGAAAAAGAGAAGGAGAGAGAAAGAGAAAGAGAGAGAGGTAGAGGTAGAAGAAAGAGGGGGGAGAGAGAGAGATAGAGAGAAAGATTGAGTGAGAGAAAGATCGAGAGTATGAAAAAAAATCTGGTGTAAACATCACACGACTTTCCTTATCCAGACAGACAGACGCACGGACCAATGGCTGAAAACAACTTTTTTGGTATCCTGAGGCCATGATTCGTCCAGAAAATGTGAAAAACTGGGTAGATCAAATTTTGGACGAATACAATACTTTCCTTATTATAAGATAAGGAAAGTAAAAATACCTCTGTGTTAGGGAAAATAACCTCTTCACAACAGAAACCTGGGTCTAAGAGAAAAAATCTGGTGTAAACATCACACGACTTTCCTTATCATATTAGGAATGGGAACAGGACCAAAAGCCACTGGTGACTCAAAGGTAACAGTGAGCTAAAAATCAAAGCCAAATTCGTAATCAGCACCTCAAAATCTTTGGATTTGATATGTCACAATCCCCATCTAGGATGAATAATAAAAAGTTAGTCTGAGCGGGTCCCCCCCAAAATACCGGTAAATTGGGGCCGAGGTCCAAAAAGTTCAAGATATCAAAAAAATGATAAGAAGAGACCCCTATTATTTTTTTAATTTAAGAAAATGTTGTTCTGTAATTTTTTTTGTATCTTTAACCAATTCATAGAAGCGGCGCTTGCGGCCAATATTTGCGGCCCTGCGGCCGCATTTTGCGGCCGATTTCAATCAAAAGTTTCGTGGTTCGTCTGATGTATAAAATTGATTTGTATACCAAATTTCAAGTCTCTAGCTCTTACCGTTCGTTAGATATCCTGTTCACAGACAGACAGACAGACAGACAGACAGACAGACAGACAGACAGACAGACAGACAGACAGACAGACAGACAGACAGACGCACGGACCAATGGCTGAAAACAACTTTTTTGGTATCCTGAGGCTATGATTCGTCCAGAAATGTGAAAAACTGGGTAGGTCAAATTTTCGACGAATACAATACTTTCCTTATTATAGGATAAGGAAAGTAAAAAGGAGAAACAGGGAAGGAGGGGGAGAGAGAGGGAGAAAGAAAATAGAAGAAACAGGGAGAGAGGGAAAATTATGAAGAAGAAGAGAAAATGAAGGAAAGAGAGATAGAGAAGAAAGAAAGAAGTTCCAGGGAATAAAAATGGTATTTCATTAATCATCCCGGACTTAAGTCAAAGAAAAAGCACAATGCGCGCTTGTGAAAGTAGTTAGGGTAGACGTCATAGATTACCATTGACCAAAAATAAATAAGGGTCGATGGTGTGTTGAATAATAATAATATTAAGACTCTTTAGTGGAAGGTAACCACCAGGCCAGGTTAATGCTCAAAGCATATTCTACCACCTAACCCTCAGAGTCTTATTATCATGCAGTCACTATTAACTCGAAATAATGAGGAAAATCTATGCACTGGGTGGGATTCGAACCAATGGATCCCTACGGTACCCGGATTACCAGACACGTCAACCTCTTGACTACCAGTGCATATGTTCTCGTAAAATCAGAGAAATTAAACAACGTTCAGCAAGGTGAAGACTTCGTGATGCTGGCATTCCGGCCCAACCCAAGCTGTGTGACGTTAATGTAAGTAGTAGGTGTTTTGAATTTCGTGCGAATGGAGGGTTTCGTGATATGACCATGCAGTTGAAAGCGACGTTAGCTTAAAATTAAAATTAATAAAATGTATTTAATATTGTAGATGAGCATTCGCGCACTTGGCCTGCACTCAGATGATCTAGCCTCTCACATTAATCCATAGGGAAATGAGTAAAAGGAAAACTTGTAATGCCTCAAATCTGTCCCAAAATCGGCCATCTTGTTGAGTTTTAGCACAGAGAGAAACATTTTTTTTTTTTTTACTTAACAAACAAAATGAAATGTCAGCCTTTAACTGGTTCCTTGATACACAGTATACTCATCAAAAGAGTATACTGTGTATACTCTTTTGATTTTTATTTTTATTCAAATTTTTATTCTCACATGCTTTGAAGGCAATAACGGTAGCCATATTGTAATCTCTTTTATTAGACAGATATATATTACCCACGAGATATACGATATGACGTCCCCTTTTACGTAATTCTCTAAGCATAAAACTCACCCAGTGTGGATTTTGCCGCAAATGGCCACCAGGCTTATGAGAGTTTTTTTATTATTGTTATTAGTGTTAGAAATAATTATAATATTCCTTCCGAAAAAAATCTGATATTAGAAATCGGAAGTATTGTATTTGTTCTCGTAAAAAATATAATATAATACATTTAATAATTTATTATTATACTCGTATGTGCTCGTATTTAAAAAATCTAGCAATGTTTTTAATTTTTTCTTTAATTTTATTTTTACTGTAAAGAATTCTAACCATATTATTACTTCCGAGAAATTTCTAATATTAGAAATCGGAAGTATTGTGTTCGTTTTTCTAAAAAAAAATATTTTTTTGCTCCGATTTCAATTTTTTTCATATTTCTGGACGTTTCATAACCTACTGAGTAAATTTGGTTTTGTGTCCGTCTGTCGGTCTGTCGATCCGTCGGTCTGTTAAAACGATTCCTTGTAACGCGCAAATCTCGGAAACTACTCAACCGATTTTAATGAAATTTTGCACATATCTAGGAGACATTCTGTAGATGGTCCCATTTTAAATTCATCGAATTCATACCAGCGGTTCTAGGTGAAAGAGACCATGCGCCTGACCACTAACTTTTTACTTAAACGCTTATATCTCGTGAACGGTACACCCGATTTCGATGAAATTTTGTAAAAATATGCATATTATTGTTTTACATAGGTTATTTATATTTATTTTCAAAATAATTATAATTTAACTCTGATATTTAAGAAATTCCGAAATTTTGGACAAAAAAGTAAAAAAATAAGGACTACGACTTGCCAATACAGAATTTTTTGTGGAATCTAGAATGTAGAAAAAATGATATTCTACCATATTAAACAAATTTAAAGAAAATCGGTTGAGCCGTTTTGGAGAGACAAGTAATTTTCTATAAAATCTCAAAATTGACACGTGTTTACTATGTGAAGCAATCACGAGGAAGTTTTGTGTCCATAATTGGCAGTGTTTTTTTAATTATCTACCATAAAATTTATTTCATGTGCTGTGGAGTAGATTGAGAGACCACAGTATATTGAAAGTTTTTTTATCAACATTTTTTTAACTTTCGTTGAGTGCTTAGCATGCACACATATTTTGTGAGCAAGAGAAAGACAGAATAATGTAGGTAGATAGAGAGAGAGGATAAGAGGGAGAGAGAGAAAGTTTTAAAACAGCGAAAAAGCAGGAGAAAAAAGTACAAGGTATAATGGGAGAGAAATAGAGAGGGAGGGAGGTAAACAGAGAGAGAAGCGAATGAAGAGAAAGAGTGAAAGTGATAGGAGGCAAGAGGAAGAAGAAAAATGTATCGATGGCTATTTGCACGCATTTTTATTTTCTATTCAATCTATTTTTTTAATAGCCAATCAAATATTCCACTGAAGTATCCCAACAACGCAGAAAAAAACCATCAATCGAGCTCTCTCCATCAAGTACTCTGAAGAGTTGAGAAAACAAGAGCAGAAAGAGAGAGGAAGTGAAGAGAAATCCAGGAAGGAGGGACAGAGGAAGCAATTTAAGGAAGAGCGGTGGGTGTCTGATTGAAATAAATGATGATTGGGAAAGTGAATTCATTTTTTTTTTTTTTTTTTTTTTTTTTTTTTCAAAATAAATTCATTATCTAACCAGATGTACTTCGTTAATGGAAAAGAAAGAATGATGGCGTTCTCTACCACTCGACGGGATGTGAATTTTGATGAGGCAGTTTTATTTTCTTCGAGAGTAGATTAGTAAGGAATAGAAGGGGGAGTATACTTCGATTAATCGAGTATTGGGGGAGGTGTATCGGTATTATTTCATCTTTAAGTACAATTTCGTTAATTGAATGAAGAAATAGAGGTAGGTATTGGGAAAGAACCTACATGAGGTATTAGCTCAGTGGTTAAACGCCAGCATCCGTGGCGTAACGGTTGTGACTACTGCCCGTAGACCACAAATCCTGAGTTCCATCCCTGGTCGGAGAAGATTTTTCACACAGAAAATTCTGTTCCCTCTGTACATGTGAGGCTGGCGTTTCCGACCCTACCCAGGCTGGGTAAGATTAATGTGGGTAGCTGGTACGATTCCCAGCGAATGAAGGTAAAACCCCCGTCCTAATTCAGGACTTTTAATCAAATAGAATCGTTGGCGTTAGGAAGGCTATCCAACCGTAAAAATGTGCCAAAACCAACCAACCAACCTCAACCATGAGGTTGAACAACGTCGATCCTGGTTCCAATGAGGCTTATGAGATAAATTATTAGGTCAAAACTAACAAAGATGATCGAATTTAGGATACAGATATTTGACGCTCATTAATCACTATTTTTCATTATAATATTGATTTTAATTAAAAAATGATAATAACTTAAATCAAAATTGCTATTAGAGAAATGTAAATATTGATATTAATAAGCACAGTTGAATTATTAGCAACATGAAATTATCATACCAACAGTTAGAATAGAGCCCTAAAACTTCTCTGTCCGACTTGGGAAGTCCAAATAAAGGAATTCCTAACATAATATGTAATGTGAATTTTGCATTGCACATAACATAATCAACAAGTTTACAGGCGCGCATACAAATTTGTTACTTCATGGGAATTTCATTAATGCTGTCAAAGCTTTTGCAAATTTTGTCTTAAAAATTTGGTTACAGTTGTTTGTAAGGGATACCTTCCGGTGCGCTCCTGTTGACACAACACCTAAATGGAAAGTAATGTGTCACTTCTCGCCCATCAGAGGGGAGGCATACTACGGGAACGGTAAGCTACAACACAGACCACATGCTTCTCCTGTTTCATGGCTATGAAATTGAAAACGCCATGATGCTTTCATCTTAAAATAATAGTTTTGTTATGAAATTATTCATCTTGCTCCTACCCTCTATCTTTAATTTACTTATCTCCTAAATTCTGTGCATAGCTATCAACGACTTCTACTTCTTCTTTTCTTTTCTCTCTCTCTCTCTCTTTTTATCTGTTTCTCTATTTCTCTCTTTTTTTCTCCCAATCTCATCTCTCTCTATAATCTCTCTCTTCTCTCTCTCTCTCTCTCTCTCTCTCTCTTTTTCTCTCTCTAACCATTCATCCCTATACATAGGTATCATCCCACTTTACTGTGCTGTTTCTGTTTTATTCCTTCTTGATCCATCTTTCACCATTCTTACCTTTACATCTTCCTTTACTTTTCTCCTCTTTTCCCCTGTACATGTTACTTACCCACCATGTCTGCCTTATGCTCTTCTCTCTCTCTCTCTCTCTCTCTCTCTTCTTTCTCTCTCTTCTTTACTTTCTCTCTTTCTCAGTTTACTCAATCATTACTGCCAGGACTTCCTAGATGAGAAAGATAAAATTATAGTGAAACAAAAGGTGAAGGAGAGTATACTGAAGGATGGAAAATAATCTATGATCTAGTTAATGTAAATATAATATAGAAAATAATGGTTCAATCGCACACAGATAAAAAAACCCTGCGTAACCGAGATTCGAACCCGAATATTTCCATTGTGCTCATAGGGGTAGAAACACTGGGTCTCGACTCCTTATCTCTTAAGATTCTGCTCTAATTGCTGTATATAAATCTAGTTGAATATTTATTTATTTATTCTCATTGTTAGTGGGGCCTTGTGAACGCCTATTTGAACTTACCTATTTGAACACTTGATTACTTACCTATATATTTACATTTCTTTTTTAATATTGTTGATTATAGATATACTCGTATGACTAGATTTTGAATTCATATTCCTGATGTTGTATCATAATAATAATATGTATATTATAGTTCATAGCCATACCATACCACACCCAATAGGTATGTACAATTACATACATAGTTTAGCAGAGGCATAATAAAATTGGTTTAGGATAAATCTAATTCAGGAACCCAAAAAAAAAAAAAAAAAAAAAAAAAAAAAATGCGAGTACCTATACCTAAATATACAGTATACACACTAACTTGTATACTATTTTCATTTATACCTATATACAAAAATATCTATTCATTATGCATGTAGGTAATAATGTTGTAATATGCATGTAATTTTTCAAAAGGATCGAAAATTAGCTACCTACTCTATCCATCCTGAGGATAGAAAAATAATATCAATAATACATCATAGTACAATATTATTTCAAATCCTATATACCTATACCTTGCTTAGAAAAAATTTGCACAATTGTAAAATTATTATATTATTCTTTTAAATTTAGAGGAGAGCCCACCTCCAAATAAGGTAGACTTATCTTAGGAGGTGATTATAATAATGTATAAAATATGATTCATGCAAATAAAAAAAATATTCAAATTCAAATTCAAAATTCAAAAATTCTCTCTCTCTCTCTCTCTCTCTCCCTTCTCTCTCTCTCTTCTCTCTCTCTCTCTCTCTTTCTCTCTCTCTTTCTCTGTACCATCCATTCCCCTATTTCATCCCACCTGATTCTGCTATTTCTGCTTCTACCTCTCCTCTCCTTCCTTGTACCATGCATCTCTTCACATCTTCCCCTCTTTTCTCCTCCTTTTCCCTCTCTTTTACATATTTTTTACCCATCACATCTATCTTATCCTATTCTATCTCTTTCTCTCTCTCTCTCTCCGTACCATCTATTCCATTATTTCATCCCACCTGATTCTGCTATTTCTGCTTCTACCTCTCCTCTCCTTCCTTTTACCATGCATCCCTTCACATCTTCCCCTATTTTCTCCTCCCCTTCCCTCTTTTTTACATATTGTTTACACATCACATCTATCTTATCCTCTTCTCTCACTCTATATCTCTCTCTCTCTCTCATTGTACCATCCCCTATTTTATCCCACCTGATTCTGCTATTTCTGTTTTCTCCTCTTCTCTCGTCCCTTTTAGCATTCATCCCTTCACTTCTTCCCTCTTTTCTACTCCTCCATTCTTTTTTACATTATTACCTACCATCATGTCTGTATATAATCCATCTCTCTCTCTCTCATTCTCTACCATCAACCCCCGTGCATAGCTATCATCCACCTATTTATGCTATTTCTGTTATTCTTCCCTCTCCAATCCCCCCCCCCCTTCCCCCTTCTCCTATTCATCTTTCCAACTGCTTAGCATTCTTCACTTGGGAAAATTAGTGGAAAAGGTGCACAGGGCAAAAGCTCATTAGAAGATAAAGAAGGATAGACGTTTCGCCACGTGCTGTTGTAAGAGAAAGATGGAAAATAGGAAGATTAAGAAAGATAGAAGTATAGCCCAGTGTTGCAATGTGGAAGAGGTGGGAAAAGGAGAGATATAGATAGTCAAATGCTCAAGAAACAGAGAGATGAAAAAAGGAGATAGAAATAATGCGAAGCTCCCTGGTAAAAATGAAATGGAAATAGAAAGATAAAGAGAGAAATATAGGGAAACTGCGTGTGTGAGAGAGATAGTAAGAAAAGAACGAGAGAGGCAGAGAAAAGAGAGAAGGAGAGAAAATTCTCGGTAAGATATAGATAAAAACAAGGCAAAGAAGAATTATTATTCCTTCGTAAAAAATAATTTGAATTTTTACTTCCGAGAAATTTCTAATGAAATCGGAAGTATTGTGTTCGTTTTTGTAAAAAAAAATTTTTTTTTTTTTTTGCTACGATTTCAATTTTTTCATATTTCTGGACGTTTAATGACCTCCTGAGCAACTTTGGTTTTGTGTCTGTTTGTCAGTCTTTTAAAAATATTCCTTGTAACGCGCAAATCTCGTAAGCTACTGAACCACACATAAGAGACGTTCTGCAAATGGTCCTATTTAAAATTCATCAACTTCGCACTAGCGGTTCTGGGTGAAAGAGACCATGCGCGCCTGACCACTAACTTTTTACTTAAATGCTTATATCTCGTGAACGGTACACCCAATTTTAATAAAAAATTGTATGTAAATGCATATTATCGTTTTACATAGGCCTATTACAATTATTAATTTATTAATTATGAATCATTTAAGAAAATCCAATAAAAAATTGACAAAAAAAATAAAAAATGAGACTCGACTTGCCGATACAGAATTTTTCGTAGTGTCTAGAATGTAGAAAAAATGGTATTCTACCATTTAAAATAAATTTGAAGAAAATTGATTAAGCGGTTTTAGAGATACAAGTGTAATTAGTATATCATCTCAAAATTGCCACGTGTATACAATATGAAAAAATCACGAGAAAGTATTGTGTCCATAATTGGCAGTGTTTTTTTTCTTTCACTATGAAGATGAGAAAAACTTGAAATTTTTGTTGCCTCTCTTTTTAATTCTCTTTTGTATTTTTCGGATTCTTAAATTTAGACAGTTCAGCTGCTTTTTAGGAAATAATGGTCACAGAAAATCTACAAAAAAAAGGAAAAACTGAGATCAGAAAATGATTGAATGGATTGGAGGTACATTGGTACACACTTTTGGTGAAAGTTAATTTGTTTATTTTAAAAATAACTACGGGCCCTACCAATTGGTATTGGGTTGTGTGGAAAAGATTGCCAGAGAAAAAACTCACAATCAGTTAGGTCTTTTTTTGAAGTTCTCATAATTTGTGTTATCACTTTCGTGATAACATAAATTATGACAGTACTTACTACTTAATATTAGATTCTGAGATTCTGAGGGTTAAGTGGTAGAAAATGCTTTGAGCACTAACCTCACCTTTTGGTTACCTTCCACTAAATTATTATATGGTGAGGAAAAGATAGATAACAACATGACATAAATATATTACAGCACTTTTTAAATTTTGACTGAAAGGTCAAATTTCGAGTAAGGTCAAAACGGCGATAAAAAATTTCTCGTGAGGAAAAGTGAGGTTAATATTGATGACTGTGCTCTACGTGCACTGAATGTGCAGAAACCTGATGGACGCAGGTGCCTACTTGAAAAATTTACACTGAAAGGGAAATACGTACTCAAAAATTTAACAAAATAGATGGATAAGTGCTCAAAAATTCAACAATAAAGGTGGATTCTGGATGGGTACTCGAAATTTCAAGAGGGGAAGTGGATACTCGAACGTTCCTCAAGAAGTTAAAATATCTGACTAAGATAATTATAAATGTATATCTCCTTCTATCTACACACTCTCTTCTTCTGTTTTTTTTTTTTTTTTTTTTTTTTTTTTTCTTTCATTTTTGAGTATTTCATAAATTTAATTGACAGAGAGGCTTATTGAGTACCTACCTACCTATGTAAGTATGTTAAAATAGTGTGGCTAGGGGACTATGAACAGGGAGTAGCTTTGGCTTGGTTCTGGTTGCCCTTTGTCAATTATTAGCCTCCTTGGTCTTTACAAGTGGTACAGTGTTGAGTCATTCCTCCACTGTCTGCCTTCTCTCTGATGGGCGAGAAGTGACACAATACTTCCCAATTGGGTGCTGGGTCAACACGAACGCACCGGTAGGTATCCCTTACAAACAACTGTAACCAAATTTAGAATATAAATGTTTCTGTCGGCTCGGGGGATCGAACCCAGGTAGTTTCGCAAGCCAGTGCTCGTGCTCTTAATTTATTTGTGTAATAATGTCCTAATTTATTACTGTACAAATAGAAACTTACCTATGGTATCTATAAAAGGTTGGGTGGAAGAGATTGCCACAGGCAATAACCCGCCCTTTAGGTAGGACATTAATTTCATTTCCTTTTTTGTTCTTGTATCTTTGCTGAATCTTTTTGTTTTTTTCTTTATAATTTCATTGTATTTTACTGTTTATATTTTTGTTCTACCTAATAAAGCTTACTATAGTTATTATAATAATAAAACCAACCTACTGGAATTTTATGATTATGTATGTGAATTCGTGTTACTAGGCACTGCATGTCAAAGGCCGTGTGGTTTGGTCATGCCACCACATACCGCAGGGATGACCTCACAGCCCGTGTTGTGGGAGTGGTAATCGATACTATACGTCACTCTCAGGGGTACAGGGTACTCTGAATTATACGTCACTCTCAGGTATACAGGGTACTCTGAACTATACACTATTTAGTGGAAGGTAACCACCAACTGCATGGTCCTATCACGACGTGACGGGTTATTTTTTAAGTTTCAAAGCAAGAATGCAAAATATATTTTATTAAAATTTACAGATAGAATGTGGATGTCAGTTCTTCTGATGGCAATGCTCCCAACATGCTGGCAGCATTACCTCTCTGGATTGTCATGCTTATTTTCGCTACTAGGTGACTCATTGATTGTGTGTCCCCTGTCTTCTCAATCATCTTTCTTCCTATCTCCTGAATCCATTTCTTTCCCTCGTCACACCACACTCCCATTGTCTCCACTGCCATCACAACAAGCTCTACTCCTCTTGATTTTATCATTGAGTATTTTGAGTGTTATTTATTCATAAAGTGACGGGTTATTTATTCGTAAGTCTGTTTGCAAAGACTAACCTCGTATTAACCCTGTTTCTCAAAGTAAGTAATTAATAATTAATTAATTAATAATATCGCCTTATTTATACTGCCCGATAAGAACTATTAAATTCCCATTATTTCAGCAGTAAGCCCAAGACATAATATTATTATGTGGTAAAAATCCCAAATGGGAGGATAACTTGTCATGTCCCGGCTGGGTTTCGAACCCACGACCTCTGGATCCCGTGGATTCACAGTGTGCCGCCTTTACCACTGAGCTACCGGGACAGGACAGACAAAGTAATAATAATGATTAATGTTGGAAAGTTTCTTTCGACAGGTAGATGGTGGTCACAAGGGCGTGACATTTTCGATAGCAATAATAGGACACATTAATGTGTGACTTTTTTAGGACACAAGTTTATAAGTGCGTGACATTTTTGACATCAATGCCAGGGCATATGTGTTGTGAATAGTGAAATATTTTATGACACTTGTCTCATTAGAGAAGACAAAAATATGAGAAACTGGGTCGGTCAAATTTTCAACGAATACAAGAAATTTCCTTATTATAGGAAATAGGAAAGTAAAATATTAGAATGTGATATTTGTATCGTCTCGACAAATTTAATATTTCTGATAGAATAAAGTTGTTCTCTCTCTTTCAGGATACAATCTAAATGATAATTATTAATACATATCGAAAATAATATAACTATGGACGTGTGTTTGTATGTTAAAAGTAAAGTTATGGGTTAATTAATAAAAAAAATCAATTAAACTATTAATGTCTCTTGTTTCAGATCTATTTTTCAAAATTGGTTGTTTTTATTTTTACATTTTTTAGATACATATTCCTTCAACTAGTCATGTCATGCCTACAAATGGATAGACAAATAGACATGCTGATAACCAGGCAAAGAGAATATGAGAACAAAACCATTTCGATTCACAGATTTATATTTCACGATTTTTTTCATTTCATCAATTCCCAAACAGTTTCACAAAATCCATCAGATTTCTCTTCCACTTTCGTCTCCAAACTCGTCCAAACCCATTCACACTTGATTGGTTGCGCTTTTGGGAAAATAAGAGAAAATGGAGATATGAAACAGACAATATCTGAGCGCATTAGAGATTTTCAAATTTATTTCGCGACCCTTTCAACACGTACTTGTGGTCACAGTCTTTTCTGAAATATTCCGGAAAGATGAGACAGGATAAATAATCACGGACTCCATAATACTGTCGAAGTATACATAATTATTTATTTTCAAACACCTCCTTTTTTTAAATTGTCGACGTAAGTACCACAGTTCGAATTTTGTAATTTTTTTGTAATTTGTAATTTATTTGCATTAATATTTTTTGCATAATAAGTAGCTAACATATATTTAATGCGACTACCCCACACTTAGGGAATACAGTCCTCTTTTTTGTGGGGTAGTTTTATTTCTTAAAATAGTTTTCTTTTAGCTGTAATTCATAGTTTCATGTTTTAACAAAAATTATAGGTTTTGAACATGAAACAATAAACACACTTAAAATCTCCATTGATCATAACCTCCTCTAGTCTTGATTCCAGTCTTGTCTCGTTCTGATCAAAATCCCGTCTTGTCTCGTTCTGATCAAAATCCCGTCTTGTCTCGTCCTGATGAAGATCCCGTCTTGTCTCGTCCTGATCAAGATCCCGTCTTGTCTCGTCCTGATCAAGATCCCGTCTTGTCTCGTCCTGATCAAGATCCCGTCTTGTCTCGTTCTGATCAAGATCCCGTCTTGTCTCGTCCTGATCAAGATCCCGTCTTGTCTCGTCCTGATCAAGATCCCGTCTTGTCTCGTCCTGATGAAGATCCCGTCTTGTCTCGTTCTGATCAAGATCCCGTCTTGTCTCGTCCTGATCAAGATCCCGTCTTGTCTCGTCCTGATCAAGATCCCGTCTTGTCTCGTTCTGATCAAGATCCCGTCTTGTCTCGTCCTGATCAAGATCCCGTCTTGTCTCGTCCTGATCAAGATCCCGTCTTGTCTCGTTCTGATCAAGATCCCGTCTTGTCTCGTTCTGATCAAGATCCCGTCTTGTCTCGTCCTGATCAAGATCCCGTCTTGTCTCGTCCTGATCAAGATCCCGTCTTGTCTCGTCCTGATCAAGATCCCGTCTTGTCTCGTCCTCATCAAGATCCCGTCTTGTCTCGTTCTGATCAAGATCCCGTCTTGTCTCGTCCTGATCAAGATCCCGTCTTGTCTCGTCCTGATCAAGATCCCGTCTTGTCTCGTCCTGATCAAGATCCCTTCTTGTCTCGTCCTGATCAAGATCCCGTCTTGTCTCGTCCTGATCAAGATCCCGTCTTGTCTCGTTCTGATCAAGATCCCGTCTTGTCTCGTCCTGATCAAGATCCCGTCTTGTCTCGTCCTGATCAAGATCCCGTCTAGTCTCGTCCTGATCAAGATCCCGTCTTGTCTCGTCCTGATCAAGATCCCGTCTTGTCTCGTCCTGATCAAGATCCCGTCTTGTCTCGTCCTGATCAAGATCCCGTCTTGTCATCAAGATCCCGTCTTGTCTAGTCCTGATCAATATCTCGTCTTATATCGTTCTGATCTTGATCTTCTTCTCATGATCTACTTAAAACAAGTAGTTATCATATTTGTGTTGATCACAATCGTGATAGCACAACTACTCAAACTCGCTTTACTATATTTATGCTTAACTTGTTACTTGAACCACCGACCTCCAATTACAAGTCCGCCGCCTTATCGATCAAGCTACTAAGATCAGTTTAGAATAAAGAAGTAGATATAATTTAGGTCTTTGAGGCACATAGTTATATGTACATATTTTCATGTAGGTAGTTATAATGAAATGAGGCGTAGGTTTAGGATAAACAAGAAGCAATAATTTATGTCTTTGACTTACAAAGTTATACAAAATTTAATGGTTTGAGGTAGCTTAGTTATAATAAAATAATGATGTCACATACAACCAGAGATCTGTGGGCGAACACATCATGACTGTATAAATGTGTGGGATCCCCGAATTTAAGCGAAATCTCTTTCGCACTCTCTGTCTTCCTTTTTCTTCTTCATTTTCTTTTCTCTTTTTATCTATATCCTGTCTTTCTCTGTATCTCTCTCTCTCCCCTCCATACACCCAAAGAGGTAGAAAGAGAGAATGAGAGAGAGAAGGAGAGAGAGAGAAGGAGAGAGAGAGAAAGAGAGAGAGAGAGAAAGAGAGAGAAGGAGAGAGAGAAAGAAAGAGAGAGAGAGATAAAGAGAGATATTTGCCGTCGGAGCTCAAAATTTATCAGAGAGAAATTATTGAGAAGGAAGAATGTCGTGGGAAATGTGTTTGAAATGAGACGAACGGGAAATGTTTTAAAACAATTAATCAGTGACGTATTCGTGGATCATTTCAGCCTCCGTGGCGTAACGGTTGTGACTACTGCCCGTAGACCAGAGATACTGAGTTAAATCCCCGGTTGGAGCAGATTTTTTACACAGAAAATTCTGTTCCCCCCGTACATGTGATGCTGGCATTTTTGGCCCTACCCAGGCTGGGTAAGGTTAATTCGGATAGCCAGTACGTTAAATAAAATAGAATCATTGGCGTTAAGAAGGGTATCCAGCCGTAAAACCAAGTCAACCCTGCTCAAGCAGGATAAGACAGAGTAAAAGAAGAAGAAGAAGATTCATAGACAATCAGGGGAAACTACTTGCAAAATACTCAGGCCACACTGAGCTGTGATTGGTTGACTTGAGGGAGGGTGTGGCTTATCTTAAATTCAATCCTGTTTCATTATTCGGTCCCAAGGTTTATGATTATATTTGTCTTATGATTATAATTTTTCGCGATTGGAACATTAATATAAATCCATTCATTCATCATTATCAATCTGATCAATCCCCATCCGGAGCAAAGGCCTCTCCTAGTTTCTTCCATTGTATTCTATTATTTTGAGCAGCATGTTCCTTCTGTCTTCTTTATTGAGTCTTGCCATCTGGTTGCTAGGTGCCCTTGATTTCTTCTTCCATCTCTAGGATACCAATCCTGAACAAGTCCACTTCTCTGGTGACATTCTGGCTACATGACCTGTCCAACTCCATTTTTCTTTAACAATTCTTTGCCAACGTCTTTTATTTGTGTTTTACTTCTTATGTCTTTTTTTTTTTACTCGATCTTTCAATTTTACACCTAGTATAGTTCTTTCCATTCTTCTTTGAGTCAAAGAAGAATTAATATAAATTAATAGTTTGTAAAAGAAAATTCATTTCCGCCTTCGAGAAAATAATAATACCTCCCTTTTATTAAGAGATCAGTTGAGAGTAAAATTATAAATTGTTCATACTGACATTGTAAATATGAATAAAGTAAATTCTGGTATTGTAAATTCTGGTAATCGCTTTGGACCTATGTGTAATTGAGTATGCATCCCCAAAATAAATACATATTATGTGTTTCCAAATAAACGTTTTCAATTTTGGCAACCCCTGTAAACAAATCTCAGTATATCCCAGTGTGTATACCCAACAATATGTATGCTTACGATTTTGGCAACCCCTTTTTTTCTAATGAAATTCGCATGAGAGGAGCACATCACAAGGAAAACGTTTTCTGTGAAAATGAGAAGTGAGTGACATGGAAATTCGCGCGGTGGTACAAAAATTGGAGTGAAACCTCTTATTCTCAAAGGAGACATATTAGACGAGTGGTATTTGTCAAGTATAGGTATCATGGCTAGGCTCGCAAGTAGATATAAAGGATTGGGTGAAAGAGATTGTCATAGGCAATAACTCCGCCCTTTAGTTAAGACGTACATATTATGTATTTATCTATTTTTTCCATTTTATTGTTTCCATTTTTTCATTATTTTATATAGAATTATTTGTATTGTACATATATATGTCTTTGTATCTAATAAAGCATTTAATAATCATAATAATAATATCATGGATTCGGTCTAATGCTGGGTAGAAAATTTTCAAATCCTTATTTTACATGTCGGGCCCTCGTTACAGAAAAAACTTTCACTCTCATAATATCCAATTTCAACTTTCACACAATGCATTCTGGTTACTTTGAACGCAATGACCAATCAGAGTGCGATGTGTGACGGTTGAAACGGAGATTTGGAGTTTTGCAGAATGGAGAATGTTTCTGGAACGTGTTACGGGGGTCCACTCGTAAAGAAAAATGAGTAGTTACTTATATGAGTAAAGACCAGTGGCCGCTTTACATATTTACCAGAGTATAAAGAAATACATCAGGTAACGTAAATGATTCAGTGTGCGTTTCTCAATTAAATAAATCGAGTGAAAAAAAAAATCTTAGAAGCTCAGGATAAAAATGTATAGTATAAATATATTTATTAAATCATAATTATTTGTGTTATCACTTTTGTGATAACACAACCATTGAAATTGGCTTCACTATATCTACGCTGAAATCGTGACTTGAAACAACAACCTCCAGGTTTCAAGTCCGCCGCCTTATCGATCAAGTTACTGAGGTTGGTGCAGAAAAATATACACATGTTTAAAAAAAACACAGGGAAATGATTTCTAAGAAGCGTCAAGCTAGTCAAGTACTTTGCTAGAAATATTCCCCCGTGGGTACTCGTCTTGTTTTTAACACGAGCTGAGATTTTTATACTGAATTTTTTGAGAATTTTCCTCTTGAATTTGTATTGCTTGTAGCTAGTCTGCATATGGAAAAGCAAGTAGGAAGATCGGGGTTGATTTGGGCCCCTAGTTGTCTAGTTTGTCTATTTCTAGTTCATTTTTAGATGAATTAGAAGAATATAATACATTTTTTTTAAATTTATTTGTATATTTTATGACATTCACTTTCTATTCACATAACCAAATGTTTTTCCCTCAGGTAATCCAGAGAGAATACTTGCAGCATTACCTCTCTGAATTGCCAGATACAATCTTTGTAATGTGATGTAGTATATCGTTGGCGTTAGGAAGGGCATCCAGTCGTAAAAAATGTTCCAAAACCAACCAATCTCAACCATGAGGTTGAAGTCGACCTTGCTTGAGCGGGATAAGCTAGAGTGAAAGAAGAAGAAGATAGTACTTCACATTACATTTGAACCAACATGTCACTAAGAACTCTTTTGTCTTCAAACTCCATGGTTCAAAAGGCTCAAAATTTGGTCCCCAGGATGCAACAGCAACTTTACCGCCTGGTCCCTACGTAAAACTTGAAAGAATTGGCTTGGTAACGAAAGTGTTAAAGGTCTATTTTAGACTTCTTGTTCCATCTATTTTCTAGACAATTTTTTTAGACACGTGGACTCTTTAGATTCAAGTGCCTAGGCTCTTGAGTAAACGAGGCAAATGTTTGTAATTAAATGAAAATGTAGAAGAAATTAAAAGTAAAGTGGATACCGGATACAGAGAATCAGAAGCTGAGTGGGGAGGCAAGAGAGCGAGAAAAAAGCGATAGATGGATTAAGAAGCAAGAAAGAGATTAGAAAAAGAGAGAAAAACAGAGAGAAGGAAAGAGAGAAAAAAAGAAAGAATAAAAAGGATAAGAGAAAGAGAGAGAAAAGGAAAGAGAGAGAAAGAAAGACAGAGAGAGAAAGAGAGGGAGGAAGAGAGAGAGAGAGAGAGAGAGAGAGAGAGAAAGAAAGAGAAAAGGAAAGAGAGAGAAAGAAAGACAGAGAGAGAGAGAGAGAAAGAGAGGGAGGAAGAGAGAGAGAGAAAGAAAGAAAGAGAGGTGTATAGTGAGGAAATAAGGACATATATAAGAGATAAACGGTATGATAATGGATTAATATAGAAAGATAGGGATTTAGGGATATGTAAATGGAGAAAAAGAAAGAGAAAAAGAGAGTAGAACGTTATTAGGAGGGAAATAAAATATAGAAATAAATTATATAACAGTAAAAAGAGAGAGAAAAGTGGATGAATTTTAAAAAGTATTGGATTTAAGAAAAAATAAAAAGGAAGTACAAAAAAGAGAGAGAAAGATTGAAAAGGAAGAGTTAAAAATCAGATAATGAAGATAGACAAGAAGAAAAAACGGAGATGAAAAAATAGTTATATTAGAAGAATTTGAAAATGTAGTGGATGAAAAGAATAATTAAGAAAAGAGTAATTTTAGGTACATGTGGAAAGAAAAATAATCATAATGATTATAAGGTAAAGGATTGATAAGATAAAGGTGAGAAGAAAATAATATAGGACAAAACCGTACAATATGGAAGAAAAAGTGCAGGAAACTAAGGAAGCATAGTAAGAGAAAGAAGAAAATGAAAGAGGCTAAGAATAAAAAAATAATAAGAAGAAAAAGGAGAAGAATAAGAAAAGAAAAAAAGGTTGAGTGAAAATTCAAGAGTGGAAAGTTTAGCCTGCACATAATGAAGACTTAACGATATACTCAATTTTAAACAGGGTAGCACATTCAAATCTCTTAAATGGAGGATAGTGATGGCCATTTACGAGTATGCCCCACACATACTCAATGAGTCCCTTTCAAATTCAAGCGCTGAGTGGATTGGTTGAGGTGTGCGGGTGGTTTTGAGACAGTTCGAGTAAATATCACAGCATCGATAGATTGAAAATTCAAAGAGATGAACGGGCTTCAAACTCTTGTTTTTGTGTTCAGAAGTTAAATTCTTCAAGATTCGAAACCATTTCCTCTGTGAAACAGAATTTTTTTTTATCATGTTCCGGTCAGTTCCAGTCCAGTTTTTTAGAAGTTACCCAAATTTTGATTAAAATATTTTGATGTTTCATGGCTAAATAAGAAATCCTCAGAAACAATCATTAAAAAATATAGAAAAATTGCCGTTTACGACTTGACCAAGTCAATAAAATGGGTCCCACTCACCACCCTGTACCATTCCAAACTGGCGCACAACTCATTGATTAGAAACTCAATTAATCAGAAACTCTCCTAGGTAGCGATAGTGTGGCCCTGACGGGTTCACAAATGAGGGCCCATACATCCCCCATGTCAACGCAAGAGCCAAAATAAAGTGGAGCCAGACGTTATTAATGGCCTGGGAGACGTCAATAGAAGAAGGTTATTGTGTGCTGAGAATCGGCTAATGATCCCATTACTGAAATTGATGGATTGATAGTTGGTATTTTTATTTATGGTCAAATAATTTGGGAATTTACTCGTGAATATGGTTGTGAATGATATATTAGGCATTGCGTATTTTGAGGCAAATTAAATTATTTGAAAATTCCAAATAAAAAAACTTGAAAACTTCAACGGAGACAAAATGACAGGTTTTAGCTCGTCCTATTTCAAAATTCGGTTCTTATTCCTATTTAATTAAAAAAATACTTTGTTAGCTGAACAATTTTTAAACAGCCAAATAAATACTAGTTTTAACACTATTGAAAAACTAACACAAACTAAGAATTTTAAATTCTTAAACTGTCAAAATTTCCTTCGCTTCTTTTCAACATTACTTTATTTATTATTATTTCTTGTTTTCTTTCAACAAGTATTTCATTTAATGTATTTCTTTTGTGTTCATTCACAAGGAAAAAGCTCAACTATTTTTAACTGTTCTTTTCAATTCTGATTTGTTTTGCCATTTTCGTAGTTGGTTATTTTCATTTTTTTTTTTTTCTTCATTTACATCCAAAACCTTCATGTTTGTTCTTCCAGAAAATTCTAATTTAGCTTTAAAAACTTCAGTTTCAAAAATCAAGTACACTTGAATGGTTTGGAAAATCTAGTATACAGCAAAGTTCTAGTTTATAGTCTAAATGAAAATTGAAAATGGAATATGTTCCTACCTCATTAGTAATTGTTTTATGTACAGCTTTTCTAGTCAACTCGATTCTCTACGTTTTAACTGTGATATTTTACTTGTCTTCTTAAATTTTATTATTTTGTTTTCTTATTTGTATTAATTTTATATTGTTCTATGTAATCAATGTACATTGGGCTTGACCCGTCAATAAAGAATTAAATTAAATTACTCGTATTCTGTTACAAAATGAAATAAATTATGTATTATTGAAATTCATCAAAATTCGGGTTTAACATTAAAATTTTGATTCATGAAAAATTATTTTACCTCCAAACATGTGAGGCTAGCATTTCCAGGCCTGCCCTTTTCCTCTTTGCGAATATGCATAACTCATACAATTTTCAGGGAATGGAGGGTGAAACACCCATCCTGACTAACAAAAATAAAGTCATTAAAACCAAATAAAATCAATGGACAATTGGACATGAATGGAGCCTAGACAACTACATTGGATCTAGGCGTCCATATAATCCTCTCACCAACCACCGTGATATATTATGGCCCATCTCTGCCCATCTCACAGACACGGACTTATTATTATTATTATTAGTCGTGAAAAAAAACCTTTAAAGACGGAGATATGTATGGATAAGTGTAACATAAGCTATTTAAAAATTATAATATTAATAAATGCTTTAACATAAGCTATGCTTTCCAATTTCCATAAGAAAGCACTTAAAAGAGTACTGGTAGTGTGAGGACGCCATGTTCAAGTAAAATGTTTCTGAAAGGCGCAAAAACCTTTTTGTCTCGTAATAATACCCTCTTAGCCAATCGCATTCATATTCAATGTTCTAAATTTTAAAGCCCTTAACACTAGTTCTCCTTTTAGCCATATATGAAATTAAAACAATGGTTTTGTTATGTGCTTTTAAAAGACCACGAGAAAAGAAAGAGAAAGAGAAAGAGAGAGAGAGAGAGAGAGTAAGAGAGAAAGAGGGGAATACAGAGTGAAAAGATGAAGACAGAAAAAATTTAGAACTTAAGAGGGGTGTATAAAATCTAGGAAAAGAGAGGGTTAAAAGGGAATGTGGGTTTTTTGAAGAGTGAGAGAAGGAGACTGAGAGAGGGTAAAAGTAAGTAAGAGAGAGAATGTTTTATATGAAAAAGAAAAGAGAATGAAGCAAAGAGTATGTATAAGGTAAAGAGAATGTAAAAAAGGAGAGAGTGTATAGAAGAAGGAAGGGAGCATGAAAGGTAGAAACTTTTTATGAATGAGAAAAAGTGGTGAATAAGTTTAGGTGTTATACCAAAATGAGTGGGAACAACAGAGAGAGATAGAGAAAGAGAGAGAAAAAAAAGTGAGAGAGAATAAAAATTATAATTACTATAAGGAAAAGAAAATTTTGAAAGAGAGGAGGAAAAACGTAATTTGAAGTTAAAAAAAAGAGAAAAGTAGAGACATTAAAACAGAAGATTTAAATAGATGAAATAGGTAATAAAATGACTCGAATAAATATCACAATAAGTGAACACAATTTAAGGTGGTGAAAAATAAACACATTTTTTATATGTATTATTGATACAAATAGAGTTATATTTAAGAATTTTTAAAAAAATAGATAAAGAGAAATAAGTAAAAATGAGCGTATAATATAAAAAGAGTAACAATAAAAAGAGAAACAAAATAAAGAAAGAAGGAAATTGAGGGATAAATAAAGAGGAAAACAAAGAGAATCTCAAAAGAAACAGAAGAAATGAAAGAATAAAGAGGGAGGAACAGAAAGAGAAAAAAAAAGCAAAAAATGGAAAAGGGAAAACCTGAGCGAGAGGGAAAACCTGAGAGAAGAGGGAGGAGGGGAGAGAGAGAAAGAGCGAGAGAGGGCGAGAAAGAGGGTGAGATAGGGAGGAGAGAAAGAGTAGAGAGAGAGAGAGAGAAAGAGTAAAGAGAGAGAGAGAGAGAGAGACAGGAAGGAAGAAGAAGAAGGACGAGGAAAAGTTAGAAGAAGAGGCGGAAAGGCTTGTGGGCACAAAAAATACCAGAACCATATTTCCAGAATGTCAAAAATTCAACCTTTGTCGTCTGCTCCCTCTGATGTCCGCTCCCAAAAGTTTTGTTGCCTCAACACAAGTGAACAATTTTGTTGCTCGAACAGTTTTGCGAACTTTGTGACATGGGCTTTTCTTCTGGCCGGAACATTTTGAACATCCTGACCCCGCCCACATTTCCCAACGGAAAATGCCCCCTCTTGGGGTAAGAGGGGATTCATGTCCCCACTCCCTGTAAGGAGGAACTTTCAAGGTGTGAATTAACCTTATTACGGCAGAGGGTTAAACGTCTTGAGGTAAGTGGTAGTTTCTATCAGGGTTAAGGGTAGTCGCTTTTATGGTAAAGTTTAGTCCCAATCAGGGTAAGGGGAAGTCCCTTTCAGAGTAATGGGTATTCATTTTCAGGGTAAGGTTTAGTCTCTTCTAGGTTAAGAGGTAGTCCTTTACAGGGTAATGGGTAGTCCCTTTCGGTGTATGGGGTAGTCCCTTTCAGGGTAGTAGGTGGTCCCTATCAGAGTAAGGGGTAAGCTGGTGCACTGGCATTATGACGACATAATAAGAATCTGAGAGTTAGGTGGTAGACAATGTGTTAAGCATTAACCTCACCTGGTGGTAACCTTCCGCTAAAAAATATTATTATTATTACACTAAACCGGAAATTCCCACGGGTCCTATTATGAACTCTCAAGTTCTCCCTCACCAATAGGGCACTTCACCCTTTGAAATATTCAAATAATATGTAGGTAGAATAGAATAGAATACACCTTGTTTATACTGCCGAGGTAAGACTGAAAAGTCCCTTTACTACAGCAGTCAAACAGGTATTATATTTTATGGGATATGTAGAGTACCTACTTGAGAAGGCCTCCACCTGTCTACTGGACCAAGTCAGGAGGGGTTGATATTCAAACGAGAATGTTCGTCTTGTAATTTTGGAAATTTCTAAACTTGAGATAAGTGGCTGGGGGACTATAAACAGGGAGTAGACCAGCATAGGCTTGCTTCTGGGGGCCCTTGTCAATTATTAAACTCCTTGTATAGACAGTGGTAGAAGTGCTGAGTCATTCCTCCACTGTCTGGCTACCATCGTTCACGATGACGCCACCCTATGATGATGATGAGATAAGTGGTGTATTTCTATTAATGAAAATAAAATTATTATCATAAAACACTATAATATTGGTTGGTGAAATTAGTCTTGAAAATTGACATAATCAGATTTGAAAATTAATTATTGGTAGAAGAATTTCGTAAAAAAATGTACGAGGTCCGATCGAGTGCGTTCACTCTTATTTTGTTTCTATTACTGCATTTATAAAATAAGACCCACCTCAGTAGCTTGACTGATAAGGCAGTGGACTTGTAACCTGGTGGTTAGTCCGACGTTAAGCACAAAAAGAAGACTTCCAAAAGGACTAAATAAATTGGCCAGACCAAACCATTTTCCAACACCACATGAATTGAATACCACCCAACTGACCCAACCCCATTATCCTGCAGCACACAAAACTCCCCCCTTTTCCGAACACCCCAAACTCCACTGAACCGTCATACCCCCCCCCCCCCCCCTCCCCCCCTCACCTTCAACCAACAGACAATAACTCACGTTATTACGTGGCCCATCTCATATTGAAGCTCGCTGCCCATATTTCAGATTCCATCCTGGATTCGTTCTCTGCGTTCTGCGAGAAGAAATACAAAACATTGCAACCCAAAACTTCGGTTTCCAATGTAAAACGCGGCGCTTGACTGTGTTTTCTTACGTCTTAAGTGGTGTCCCTGGCCGTTAAAGGACTCAATTAATTCAATTATAGTTGGATGGAAGAGATTGCCATAGGCAATAACCCCGCCCTTTAGTTAGGACATATTTATGTTTATATATTCGTATATTTTTCTACTCTTTTTCCTTTTTGTTCTATATATTGTTTCCAAAGTGTTTAATAATAATAATAATTATAAAACAATAGGATTAGTGATTACGGCTACAACAAAGATAAGGAACGTCCCATAAGTAGTTTTTTTTTTTTTTTTTTTTTTTTTTAAAAAGCTATCATATTTGTGTTAATCACTTGCGTGATATCACAACTACTCAAACTCGCTTTACTAAAGCTACGCTGGAACCGGGACTTGAACCACCGACCTCCAGGTTACAAGTCCGCTGCCTTATCGATCAAGCTACTGAGGTCCCATAAGTAGGACTAGGCATACTAACGCTAGGCCAAGGTGAATATTTATTAAAAGAAATACATCCCAATTGTTAACACTCAAGTCCAGACATTGGCCACCTTTTGTAAAGGTAAGAACAAATCTTGCATGATATATTGCTGATAGACATCAGGAGAGTTGAGAGAGATAAAGAGGGAATTAGAGGAAAAGAGAGAGAGAGGAAAAGAGAGAGAGATAGTGAGAGCGAGAGGGTAAGAGAAAAAGTTAGAGAGAGAGAGAGAAATAAAAAGCAATAAATGGTGAAAGGGAGCAGGATAGAGCTACAAAAAATAATTCTGGAAAAGAGCAAGAGATAGGAATCAAAATTGGCATGAGTGCAAGGGAAAAAGGGTGTTAAAGAGAAAGCAAGACATGAAAGGTAGAATTAGTGAGAGTGCAAGAGAAAATATTGAGAGTGAATGAAAGAAGAAGAAAGCGAGACAGAGAGAGAAAGCACAAAATGAGCGAGACGACAGAGCGAGACGAATCAGAGAAGGAGGTGGAATAGAAAGAGAGAGAGAAAAATATGAGGGGAGAAAGAGATATAGAAAGGAGAAGAGAGAGATAATAATAGGAGGGAAGAGAGAGAGAGATAAACATAGGAGGGAAGAGAGAGAGAGAAGGAAGAGAGAGAGAGGGAAATCAAGGTAGAAAAGGATGAAAGCTGGCAATAGAAGCAGGCAAGAACGTAAATTGCTTTCCAAAACCTGCTGAAGATTTAAAACATGAACGATTTTCGGCATTGATCATCGAAGCTTATGCCTTCAAAAGCTTCTTATATTTCTTCAATTATCTCTCTCACTCACTCTCTCTCTCTCTTCACTCATTTCTTACCTTAACAAGATTCACACTCATTTCTTACTTTCACAGAATGAACACTCATTTCTTACCTTCACAGAATTCACGCTCATTTTTTGCCTTAGCAAGATTCACACTCATTTCTTACCTTCACAAGGTTCACACTCATTTCTTACCTGCACAAGATTCACACTCATTTCTTACCTTCACAGTATTCACACTCATTTCCTACTTTCACAGGATTCACACTCATTTCTTACGTTCACAGAATTCACACTCATTTCTTACATTCACAGGATTCACACTCATTTCTTACCTTCATAGAATTCACACTCATTTCTTACCTTCACAGAATTCACACTCATTTCCTACTTTCACAGAATTCACACTCATTCCTTATCTCACGGCTCTCACCCTTCTTTTACATCTGTCATAATTTTCCTTTTTTTGGTTCATAGAGTATTCATTCATACTTTATGCTTATATTTTATGTAATATCAATTCATCTCAAATGTACATTTTATTCGAAATCTTAGTTTTTCATCTTTTGAAAGAAACCTTCCTCTACCTGTACTGCTGTATTTACCCAATAAACTTTCGTATGCACGAGAATTACTTGTAAAATATACCTATACCTACATACAGAGTGTTTCAGAAAAGTGTGACTTTATTTTACCCACTTGTTATATGGACCATTTTAGGGAGGGTCAAGTTTTTAACAAAAAGGGCGAAAATGCTTCTTAAGGGCCGCCTCTTGTGGCCGCCCCTGATAGTGCAATGACCGAGATTCGACAGTTTTTTAATCTAGGTCAACACGAGCGCACCGGAAGGTATCCCTTACAAACCATTGTAACCAAATTAAGAATACATTTTTTTGTCGGCACGGGAGATCGAACCCGGACCTTCCGCAAGACTAGCGAGTGTTTAAGCACTGAGCTAATCGCGCGCTCTAATAATATCGCCTTATTTATACTGCCTAGCCGGATTTGAACCCGCCACCTCTGGTTTACCAGACTCACACCTTGACCACTGAGCTAATGGGAAGAGGAACAAGAACGAAATAATGGAAGATGGATGTAGCAATAAATAATGGATCAGAATGTATATCTCATGGGTAGTAAATCTGTCCCATAAAAAAACATGGCTACCGTTATTACCTTCAAAAGCATGAAAAATAATAACAATAATGTTATTGTTGTGATTACCTCTGTGTGAAAACAAACCAAAATGGCCGATTTTACGGGACAGGTTTCAGGAATTACGAGTTCCCAAATACTTATACCTCCATGAAAAGAAGAATAACACCAACGAATGTCAAAAGATAAAAGACCACATCCTACCACAACAAAGCTAGAGCAAGAATTGCAGGCTGTAAGGTATGCTCTGGCAAGCCGGGCATTGTCAACGGAAATAAGAATGTTGGAAAAGAGATTCCATGTTTGTGACTACAAAGGTAAAAACAGGAAAATGGGAGAGAAAAAGATAAAAGGGGAGGGTAGAGAAAAATGGAAAGGGGAAGAGAAAGATAAATAGAAAGAGACGAAAGAAAAGAAACGAGATCAGAAAAAGATATACAGTAATTAGGATTGTCAGGGAAAAATAAAAATAAAGAAAATAGAAGAAAAAAAGAGTGAGAGAGGAAAGACTATTTGCAAATGTCAGGACAGAAACATGGAGGGACTAAAAAAGATAAAGGGAGAAAAAAATCGGAGAAAGAAGGAGACGAAAAATGAGAGAGATGAAAGACTATGTCCAAAGTTGTTGAGAAGAGAAAAAGGAGAATGCATGAGATAAAGGAAATCAGAAAGAGAAAAAGACATAAATAATTCAAGGAGGGATATAAAACACAAAGAGAAGGAGAGGGAGAGAGAGAAAGAGATAAAAAGATGGACAAAGAAGTGGGAAAAGGAGAAATAAGATCAAAGCAAATTGTTTCTGTCTAACATAAAAAAAGAACGCTTTTTGAAAATTGCGTTAGGCGGGATGTTTGTCTGATAAAATCCTGGTAATTCCAAATGCGGTGTGCCCGACAAACCAAATTATTGAGGGAGGAGAGAGGAAAAGGAGGAGGAGGAGGAGGAAGAAGAGTGGTAGAGAAAATGTGCAGGAGAAAGGAGTAGGAGGATAGAAAAGAAGACAAGGTTGAGAAGATAGGAGGAGGAGTAATTAGAAGGAAGAAGAGGAAATCAGTGGTGTAGGAGGAGGCGGAGGAGAAGGAGGAGGAGAGAGGAAAAAAAGGAGAGAGGAGAAAGGAGAATAAGGAAGAGATGGAGTAGGAGAAAAAAAAAAGGAGTAGTAGGAAGAGTAGACCGACCTCAGTAACTTGATCGATAAGGCGGCGGACTTGTAATTTCCAGGTTGGTTTTTCAAGACATGGGTTTGTTTAAAAATTGAGTAATTAACACAGATGTGATAACTTTCATATTTGCGAAACAGCTGTCCGGGTATGTTCTGATATTCATGTTCATCTGATACAACTTCTCACAATTCGGTTTATACTGATTTATTTTAGAAAAAGAGAAGGAGGAGTGGAAAGAGGATATGAAGGAACTGAGAGGAGGATAATAAACAGGATGGCTACGTGGTTAGATACATGCCAAACGCTGAAATCTTTTAATGTCGGTATGTTACATAAATAAGTAGCCAGAGAGATGTAGACTTAAAAGTGAAAGTGGATAAGAAGAAAGAGGAGGAAGAAAAGTAGGAGTATGAAGATTGGAAGTAGTGAAACGAGACAAAAAGAGAAGGAGATAAAAAGAAGAATGCGATGTGTTGCCGAATAATGTATCTGGGCCATCTGGGGAGAAGAAGGAAGAGGAAAATGACGAGGAGGAGGAGAAAATAACTAAAGGAGTAATAAGATTGGACGTGGTAGAAAAGGAAGGAGATAAAGAAAGAAGAATGCGGTTTGTTGTCTAATAAAAGTATTTGGAGAGAAGAAGGGAGTGAGAAAAGTGAAGAAGAAAAAACATGTAAAAGAGGAGGAGGAGAAAAAAGGAGTGAAATAATAAAGAGAAAAAGAAAAAGAGAAAGAGAAAAAGACAGAGATAAAGAGAGAGAAAGACAAAGAGAAAGAGAGAGAGAAAAATAAAGAGGAAAAGAAAATACCTAAAGGAAGAGAAGACTGGGTAAAGAAATAGGATGATCAATGGAGATATGGAAATTCCTTAACATTCCCTTTGGTTCCTTCTTGTCCCTTTCGATTCCCAATCCTCCTTTCTAACTCCCTAGTGGCTTTTCGCTCCTTCTTTGAGAACTTAGCAAGAGAAGACAGAAAAGGGAGTAAAGATATAATGAAAGTTTAATTGAAATTTAATAACTTTCTCTCTCAATTTTCTCTGGAGTTTACAAAAAAAAACCTTTGTGTTAGTTGTGCAAAAAAAAAAAAAAAATCTATCTCTCGTTATGTTATATCCAGCCCAAGTGGGTGAGTTTATGTGGGTAGTTCGTTTTGAGAGTTTTCTAAAATTATAAGAAGGTAAAACGTAAAACCAAAAACTCATTGTGAGCTATAGGCCACATTATGAAACAGGATTGTTAAGAAAGGTCTGACACGTCCGTAAGTCGGAGTTTTCAAACATTCAGAGTGCACTATAGCCAGAGTTAGGGGATAGTGTCCACTTAGATTAAATCTAATCATTTTTTAGCCAGCGTCGATGGCATGTTGAATACACCGGTTCCCTTCAGAACACCGAAGTTAAGCGACATCCAGCGAGGTTAAGACTTGGATGGGTGACCACTCAAATTCTAATTCTCGTGACGCTGGCTTTTCCCGGCCCCACTCAGGCTGGGTGAGGTCAATGTGAGTAGCAGGTTTGTGAATCCTGCGAATGGAGGGTAAAACCCCCGTCGTGATATGACCATGGCAGTTGAAAGCGACGTTAAACCCCACTTAAAAAAAAATAATCATTTTTTATGATTTGGCCCTAAATTTAGATACTTACTCAAACTTATTTTCGTATAAAAAAAAAGCCGAGTATTGCATTGTAAAACAATACAACATCATCACCTGGTGCACTGGTAGTCAAGTGGTTAACGCGCTAGTCTGGTAATCCAGGTAGCGTAGGGATCCATTGGTTCGAATCCCACCCAGTGCATGAATTTTTCTCATCAATTCGAATTTGTGATTACATAATAATAAGACTCTTAGGGTTAGGTGGCAGAAAATGCTTTGAGCATTAACCTCACCTGATGGTTACCTCCCACTAAAGAGTACTATTATTTTTATCACCACTACCACCACCACCTCAAAAGATGTTTCTACCACTAACACCCCGTACATACTGTACAAAAGATTCTCGCATCCTGTAAGGAGAAGGATTTTCACGTCGCCCCCAATGAGGAGAAGAAATATCCAAGCACGTGAAATATATTAAATTTCAGGAAATCTATACAGGGTCAAAAGGGATTTTCAACATAGGATTGAAAAGTTGCTGCTGTTGGAAAGCAAAAAGAAACAAGTATCACTAGAGTGCTTGGTAAGTTTTCAGTGGTAAGTTTCCATCGAGAAAACCCCCCGATGTGCCCTCGATGTTAAACTGACATACAAAAGAAAAAGAAATTTTACTTTTATGTTGATGTGTGTTCAGATTTTATGAGAAAATTGAGTTTTTTTTGGGTGTAAATGTGCGCCGGAACCGCTTTCGCATTACGTCGAGGCACTTTACCCTTATATCGTTGCCATTCCGGAAACGGAAAAACTCAGTCAGAATTTTCCGCACCGGCCGTTTTAAGTACCAGCAAACATTTAGAAGAGCGAGTTTGTTGGTATATCACGATTGTGATTGACACTAAATATGATAACTTTTTATAATGACTTAAGGTGCTAGCTTGAACCCAGTATTTTGTCACCATTTCCTCACCCGTGGCCAATTGGATTTTTCTTTCTATAAATAACTAAAAATGTAAAGAATAGGATACATCACTTTCGGAGATGGCAACTTGAATACACCAACCCTCATCCGATCACTGAAACAACGTTCAGCGTGGTGAAGATATGAATTGGTGACCGTACTGGTTTCGAATCCAGACATGATTATGGCAATCTACGTTCTACAGGCTATTCTCGGCCCCTTTCAGACCGGGTGAGGTTTATTTGAAGTGGCTGGGTTTGTCGCTCAGCAAATGAAGGGTAAAACCCTTGTTGACATTTTATCATGTAGTTGTAGGTGAACGTCGCTAACCCCAAAATAATAAATATGTAGATAGATCATCGTGCACTGGTAGTCAAGTTGTTAACGCGCTAGTCTGGTAATGCAGGTAGCGTAGGTATCCATTGGTTCGAATCCCATAGGTATCCAGTGCATGATATTTTCCTCGTATTTTCCTCGTTAATTTGAGTTTGTGACCACATTATAGAGGGTTAGGTGGTAGGCTTTGAGCATTAACCTCGCCGGGTGATAACCTTCCACTAAATCTTCAACTGCATGGTCATATTTGAACGGGGATTTCACCCATACCATTCACTGAGCAACCAACCGAACCACTCAAATTAAGCTATGAATAGATATTTTCAGAACTATTCTGTGCGTATTTTTTTGTTTTTTTTCCATCCTGTAGATGTAGAATCCCATTTTGTTGAAAGAATAAGAGGTATAACTGTATTTGTTCATGCCATGCTCGTAAGTATCTGTTGTTAACGGGCAGGTAAGCTTGTTATCCTGAATCAAATTGAAGTTGATGCTGTAGACAGCGTGGCTTTGTTAGATAGCAGTAGAGAGAAATAGAGATAGACAGAGAGAGAGAGAGAGAAAGAGACGGAGAGAGAGAAAAAAAGAGAGAATAGAGAGGGATAATGAGAAAAAAGAGAGAAAAAAAGGAAAACTGAAGGATAAAAACAGGAAAAAGAAAAAGAAGTAGTCGACGTGGCGTATAGACTCGGCTTGCACGCACGGTGACCCTTCGTTCAATCCCCGGCAGGGTAGAAAATTTTCTTTTTTCTAATTAAAAGTTTAAAAATTCTCATATTTATTTGTGTTATTCACTTTCGTGATATGACAACTACTCAAACTCGCTCTACTAAATCCACGCTGACACGGGGACTTGTACCACCGACCTCCAGGTTACAAGTCCGCCGCATTATTTATTAATCAAACTACTGAGACCGGTTTTTCTTTTTTGTAATTATTAGACGTTCTAGGACCTCTCATACCTCGTAAGGATAATGAATAGTACCTTGTATGAATGAAGACCAGCGAGAAATAATAATAATGTTATTACACAAATGGCGTGATAAGAAAATTTCAAATGCTGAGCAACACACCAAAGTTGTGAGGAAAGTACAAGCATACAATGCATTGTTTGTACTTTCCGTGTTATAACATGTTATTAGAAAGAAAGTCTTATATCAGAGTAAAAAGATAATGGTATTTTTTTATTGAACTAATTATAATTACGCTATATTATTTAGTTTTTAAACATGTTTCACAAACATGAAAATGTCGATTTTTTTTTTTTTTTTTTTTTTTTAATAACCATAAATATATTAATTTTATTTAATTGTTCACATATGCTTCCTTGTCTTTTATACTAGGGTGAATATTAGAGAGCATATGATTTTTTAATGAAATTAAATTTAAAAATGGTTAATCCATTACTCATGGGGTTTTCTAGATAAAGAGAACCCTGTTTCGAGTAAGGATTTTATAAATGATGAAATTATTATTTTCTTTTATTATTATTATTTTTTTTAAAAGAAATTGGATGTATACCTTTTTATTATTAATATATGATAGTAGAGATAATGAAGTTAATGAACAAATTCAATAACTTTATTTTAAAACTTTGAGGAATTTTATTTCCAGAGCTGCAATATGTGTTGAAATAGGTGAGAAAATAAAATTTCAATTTAAGTATTTATCAATAATATTCACAAGACTATTCTCTAGTATGAATTTTTTTAAATATTTTTTCAGCGTAAAAAATGACATTCGGTTTTCAAATATGATATTCGGTAAATTGTTAAAAATTATTGGTCCTAGATAAATAAAATGTTTCTGTGTATTGGTTTTTTCTGCTCTAAATTCTTTTACTTTTTGTTGATTTCTTAGTCTATAATTTTCCTCAGCAGGTTCCCACAAGTTATTGTATTTTAATGAAAAAATTGATGTATTGTATAAATATATTTGTCTTATGGTCATTACTCCTGCTTCATCGTAAGTTAATTTTGTACTATGCTGACTATCTTTATTAAGCATTATTCGTAAAAGTATATTTTGAGATCTTATCAAAGGTGTAATTGTTGTTTTGAAAATTCCTCCCCAAACTATTATTGCATATTGTAAAACTGATTGTACCAGTGCATAATACACTGTTTTTAAAAGGTTTTTCTTTAAAATATATCTTAATTTATAAAATGTTGTTATTAAAAACCTAACTTTCTTTTTAACTTTATCAATATGAGAATGCCATTTTAATTTATTGTCAATTATTATTCCTAAATATTTCGTTTCTGAAACTTGGTTTAGAAATTCACAATTACATTCTGAGTCTCTTTGACAGTTGTGAATTTTTATTTTTGATAATAGAGGTTGACCTACCTCATTGAATGAAAAAGTGATGTAATTAGTTTTTTTCATATTTAAAGCTAAATGCATAGAGGAAAACCAATTGAAAATGTTTTGAAGATCTTTAGTAGCTTTATCATGTACTTCAGTCCAATTTTCACCAGTATAACTGATAGCAGTATCATCTGCATAGACAAATGCTTCTCCTATTGTGTTTTTAAAAAGTCTATTTAGATAAATATTGAACAATATAGGACCAAGCACTGTACCCTGAGGTACGGAACAGGTAATTTTTTCAACATTACTGAGTGTATTATGAATTTTAACTTTTTGAGTTCTATCAATTAAATATTGTTTGAACCAAAGTAAAGTTTGATTTTTGAAACCAATTTTTTCTAATTCTTGCAATAATGTTAGATGATCTACTGAGTCAAAAGCTTTTTTAACGTCTAAAAAGCAAGTTAGAATCTTTTTTCCACAGTCGAGTGTTTTATATAAGAAAGAAGTATATTGTAATAGAGCATCACTTGTTCCAATATTATTTCTGAACCCAAATTGTTTTTCGTTTAAAAGGTTGTTTTCATTTAGATACGAATTCATTCTATTTTTTACACTTTTTTCTAAAATTTTTGCAAAATTACAGATTACAGATATAGGTCTGTAGTTAGTAACATCTGTTTTTACTCCATTTTTATAAACTGGTGTGACTGTTGCTTGTTTATATATTTTCGGAACTATACCTTTTTCTAAACTTTGATTTATGATATGAGTTAGTGGTTGAACAATGTATTCAGCTACCGATTTAATTAATAATGTATTTATACCATCAAATCCAGGACTTGCATTGTTTTTTAATTCCTTGATGTATTTTAATATTTCTATTTCATTAACTGGTTCAAATGAAAGTAAAGGATTAGTAATATTATCTTCATTAATATTAAATGTGGTATTTTGATTTGATCTAATAGATTCTTTAATATTAATTCCAACTCTTGAGAAATATTGATTGAAATGGTCTGCACTTTGCTTAGGATTAGTAACACAATCAGTTATTGTATCATTTATAGATATTTTTTTAATCGAATTTTTAAATTTGTTATTACCAATTATTTCGTTTATATTTGTCCATATTTTTTTTGGTTGATCAGTAGGTATATCATTTATTTTGTTTTTATAATATGTATTTTTAGATTTGTGTAATAATGTAGATAGTTTGTTTCTATATTTTTTATAATAAGATTTTAATCGTTCATTTTGTGGGTGTTTTTTTACTTTTAAAGCAAGTTTATCTCTCTTTTTAATTGATGTCATTAAACCTAAAGATATCCAAGGTTTTAGTGGTATATTTTTAATTTTTATGTTTTTTTCAGTTGTGGCATTAGATTTATGTAAAATAATAATATCATTAAGCATTTCAGCTTTTTTATCAATATCATCTATATCATAAATACATTGCCAATTTTCTTGACATATATAATTTACATAATATTCAAGGTTAAATTGCTTTATTTTTTTGAATTCATCTTTATTATTACTTTGTTCATTTTGTGAATTATGGAGGATATTGATTCTTAATATAATTGAATAATGGTCTGTTATATCATTTTTAAAAATACAAGATTTGATATTATTACTGTCAATAGGTATTGAGCCATTATAGAAACAGTGATCAATACAGGATTTTGTGTTTGTCGTTTCTCTGGTTGTGTCATTGATGAGAGAAATGAAACCAAATTCTGCCATCATATCTAAATATTCATTGACTGCTGTATCAATAGAATCGGATAAAATATTAATATTTAAATCACCAATTAAAATTTTATGTTCTGTTTGATTAAATTGAGAATTATTTGACAAAACATTTCTAAATTCATTTAAAAATATGTTAGTATTAAAACTTGGCGTTCTATACAAGCATAGTATATTAAATATAGTATTATTTATGTTTATTTTTAAAAGAATACAAATTGCAGAGTTCGTGATTATTTCAGAATGTACAAAATCTATTTCATCCTTTATGAATATAACAACACCAGTGCTAGAATTGATAAAATGTTCGGACTGAATTCTGCTGTAACCTTTGATGTTAAACTTTGATATGTCTACATTTATATGCCAAGTTTCAGTAAAAATTAAAATTTGAATGTCATTTTTTATTTCATTAAAATATACTAAGAATTCATCGAAATGAGAATTGATCCTGCAAATATTTGTATGATAAATACCTATATTACTCCCAAGTAGGAAAGTCTTACATTCTGAGATGGTACATGTGCAGCACTGGAAAACCTCATCGTCAATGATATCTATGATGTTCATCATTTTGTATTTTTTGTTCTTTTGTTGTTTGATAGAATTTGGTCTGATAATATCCAATTTTAAAGGTACACATCCTGGAGGAATATAAGTAATTATTAATGAAAAGTAAAATATTAAATAATATGAGGTTAAAATTGTTTACATAAATATCAACTTGATGAAATAACTTTGAGAAAATTGAAATTATGAGTAATTGCTAGTTCAATATCTCGTTATTGTCTTCATCTGTATCAGAAGACATTGAGATTTCCGTATTTTGTTCCATATTCTGCTCTCCCATGATGATGTAATCTATATCTTCTAATTTCTTGATAACTTTCACTTTTGAATTTTCACTTTTTCTCATAAATATTTTACAATCTTTGGTCCAAACGAATTTGATATTGTTGGACTTTCCTTGCTTTTTGGCTTCTAGAAACAGTTGGAAATTCTCAGGCGTTAAGTGTTCGTTTACGTAAATTTTTTCATTCCATAGTTTTTTATTTTTATATGCCTGGATCCATTCATCCCGTGTTCTGGAATTCAACAGCCGGACAACGATTGGCTTTGTCTTGGTCTTATCAAAGGTTGGAACACGATGACATCTTTGGATATCATTAGCTGCATTCATAATTCCAATCTTGTTTCCTAGGTCAGTGACAACTTTCATTATATCTTCATCTTTTTTTCCTGGTATTCCTTTAATAATGATATTGTTAAACCTTGATCTTTGTTTTAATTCATTAATCTCTTGTTTCATGTTCAATTCATTTCTTTCGAGCATTGCTATAGTTTCATCTTTAGATTTTAATTGTTTGTCCATGTTCAATAGCTGAAGTTCCATCTTTTTTTGCCTTTCTTTCATATCATCATGCATAACTTTCATTTCATCGAGTTTTTTCAACATTTCCTCTAATAAGTCTCTATCGGTTTTGCTCGAGTTTCTGGTAGAAATCGTCTTCGTAGGAACAATTTTAATGCTTGAATCAGTGGCTTTTGCTGCGGGCTTTTTGTTTTTTGGTGTCATCTTGAGGAATTCAAAAGAAACAAGTAATATAAAGTATAGAATTAAGAAAAAAATTTACTTTTCGTGATAGTATATTTCGGAATTTCGAAATTTATCAGGAGCAAAATTTTGAATTAGGAGAAACTTGTGACGGGAAGTAAGTCAACTTAAAACTAAAATCTTAGTCTCTATCAATCTTATTCTAGTTCCAGGTCATTCTATTTCAAGGTCGTTCAATTTCAAGGTAACAAGAGATCAAGGTCGTTCAATTTCAAAGTCATTCTAGGTCAGTGGCGTTCCATTACAAGAAAAGCATAAGTCAAGGTTGTTCCAAAGTTCTCATTTCAAGGTCATTCTAGTTCAAGATTTCAAGGTCATCTAAATTCGAGATCATCTAAATTCAAGGTCGTTCTATTAATAAGTTATTCTAGGTCAAGGTCGTTCCATTTGAAGGTTAATTCCATAGGTTAATGTGATTTTATTTCTAGTTTATTAGAAAAACTAATTTTATTAGTTTTTCAAGTTTAATTTCGTTTCATTTCAACGCCATTTGAATACAAGGTCGTTCCATATCAAGGTCGTTACAGTTCAAGGTTATTTTAATGAAAGGTCGTTCATCTTTAAATGGAATGACCATCACCAATAATGACCATTCTTGAGATTATGCGAATATACAGAAAATTTTAACTCATTTTATCTCCTTTAACCCCCTTTTACCCCTTTACTCCATTTCCTTCCATGCTAGATGTAAGGACTTTTAATATAATTTTATTACAACCTCAAACTCGTCGACAAGTATTCGAAGGAAATAGCTGCGTCGCCTCTTACGCACTCTACAACTTATTCCTTAACTGGCCTAGTAATAAATAATAAAATTATATTACATACAACACAATTCTATTACATACAAAGGGTTGGGTGGAAGAGATTGCCACAGGCAATAACCCCGCCCTTTAGGTAGGACATTAGTGTTATTTTCTTTTTTACTTATTTATTTTGTCATTTGTTTGTTTTTTCTTAATTTTATACTGTTAACATTGTACTCTGTCCTCCTAATAAAGCATGCTATAATAATAATAATTCTCACTCATTCCATCTTACCTTCAGAATCCTGAGTCTCGTTCTCCTCCTCCATGGAGGTGAAAGATGTCGCCAAGTCAAATTTCCTGCCGCGATGACGTCACAATCAAATTTCCTGTCACGAGTACTTCTGACGTCACCAGGCCAATCAAACAAGTTGCCGGATGTTGCCGCGTTTCCTGTTGTGTCTCCGACGTTGCCGGAATTAATTAACAGGCAGTTCCTGCTATGTTTCCGGCTAAATCGTTCACTTGGGATTTGATTAACTCTGTTACCTGACAATTATTGTTGCTTCTTTTGTTAGTTTCCTGGAGACACTTTTATTGAATAAAAATAATGAACCAATCGATTTCTGCTATAAAATTTAATCGCATAAATCGTTCAGATTATAATTTATTAAAAGGCGGAATTAATTTCTGGCTAAAACGCTCAATTAGACGATTAAAACGTTTATTGAATAAAAGAAGCTGATTAAAACGTTTATTGAATAAAAATTACAAAAAAAAATCAATCTGAAATCTAAAATTTTTGTTCGGAATTAACTAATAATTAACTGATTCCGATTATTATTTATTGCTATTTAATCCGAATAAAAGTTTTAAAGTTAATTTGTTCAAAAATTTATTGAGCAACACAATTTTTGTTGTTACTTCTATTGTTAGTTTTCTTCCTGTTTAAAAACAAGCTGATGTAAAAAAATGTTGGTCTGAAAATATATAAAGCCAGCGATGCGACGATGGCAAGTTGAATAAACAAGTTCTCGTTTTATCACTGAAGTTAAGGAACGTCCAGAGAGGATAGGACTTCGATGGGTGACTGGCTATTACCGACCCCATTCAGATTGGGTGAGGTTGAGTAGCTTTTTGCCGTAAGTTTTGTAAGTTTGCAGCAAATTGAGGGTAAAAACCCCGATATGACCAATTAAATACGACATTGAACCCAAAAAAAATACCACTTTCATTAACAAAAAATAATTTTATTACTCTCGTTTTTAATTTTAATTCTAACTGTTCTTATTTTAAATGTTCAAAAAGATTTGATAACTACTACTTTTTCCTGGTTGAATATTAAGGCACCTATGTGTCAGGCAATTCCTGGAAATAAACCTACTGAATTTCATCAAAATTCAAACATATATTCAATATCCGTTTAAGAAATATCTCATCACAACTAGGCGAAATATCTACAAAGTGGTTCCGATGAAACCAACACTTTTTGTTGTTGGCAACTGGTTTCAAACTAGAGCAAACAATCTGCTAGAACTTGACTATTCTTTTTTTTTCACACATCACAAAATGTTTCAAACCAGCGGACTTTGTATATTGCATATTCCCGGTCCTACTGAGGCTGACTGAGGTTAATTTGAGTTTCTGGGGTTTTTTTTTCTAACGAATGCTGGTAAGTGTACCATCGTAATATGAAATGTAATATCTAAGCATTGAATCGACCCCTCAATCTACCGTTGTATAATTGAAGCTGAAAGTAATAGTACTCTCAAAAATAATAACGTTAATGCTCAAAGCATTTTCTACCACCTAACCCTCATTGATGAGTCTTCTTATTATGTGGTCACAAACTCAAATTGATGAGAAAAATTATTGCACTGGGTGGGATTCGAACCTACGGATCCCTACGCTACCTGGATTACCAGACTAGGGCGTTAAGCACTTGACTACCAATGCACGACAACACTTGACTACCATGAAAGTGATGGGAAAACCCGAATTCGGATCACGGAAGTTGTCAAGTTTTATTGTCTTTAAAAAAAAGTCTTAAAAAAAAACTACCAAAAAATTGTCTGAACTCACAGAACGACAAGAACGTCAAAAACAGTCGAACGTTAGCTTTCCAGGTTGAACAATAGAAAACGTGGAATATTCAAAGGAAAAGAAATTGCAACGATCGACAGCGCTTTAGCAACCCCGCGCGACAAGTGACGATATTGATAATGACAGTCAAAGCTTTTGGAAAAAAGGGAAAATTGAAAAATGGTAAACACTATCGAACAAGAGAGAAATATTGAAAAATGGGTTTTACTTTTACTACAAGGTAAAAAAATGTTGAAAAAACTGACTTTTACTTATGGGATTTTTGAGTAAAAAACATTGAAAAACTGAGTTTTACTTATCGAAATATTATTTTTTTTTTTTTTTTTGTAAAAAATTATGAAAAACGGAAAATGAGTAAAAAGTCGAGATGGAAAGTGTCGTTATGCCTCATTAGTTACGTGACAGGCCGTCCTAGATTATCTGACATTGGAGGGAAATTGTGCTTTCCAATACCCTCTTGAACAGTGAACACCTTTCCTGTTATAGCGACAGCGGTGGCCAAACGTGTAGGATGGTAATAATTAATAATTATATTTTTGTGTTTATTAGGTATAAAATATTACAATAGAATAGAACGAGAGTAGGGCTAACTTCATTACATTGAGAGAGAGAGAACGTAAAAATATTTATTAAAAATATTGGTGCCACATGGGCACTTGTCTAAACGACACAGTATACAAGATTTTTTTTTTTTTTATCTTCTTTCTAGAAGGTTATCTTATTAATTTTATTGTATACATCACATGAATGATATCACAAATTACCTTCCTAAAATTGGCCTAGTCTGAGACTCGAATCAATGACCTCAAGAAAACAAGTCAAGTCATAATAATTTAAAAGAAGGTAAATAAACTCGGGGTTAAGTGTCAAAGAATGCCTAAGGCATAAACTTCTCCTCGGATTCCGAGAAATTGTAAATACCTATAAGTTAATGTTGTTCTATATTTTTTATTGTTATTATTTTATTATTGATTGTTTTATAAAAATATAAAGTATAATATATATTACAGTTTATTTAAAATACAAACGATGCTGCCTAACTTTTGTCAGGTTGCTATAACACAGCATAATCATCAATACTATCGTACATTTTTTTTTTTTTTTTTTGATACTTATATTCTTCTTTAGCTTTCTTCTATTTAGTTGGTTTTCTTCTTTCTTTCTATGCTTTGTAAATATGATAGTGAATTATTTTTGAACTGTCAGATATTATTTTTTGGGATATTTCCTTCAAAATTGAACAGTCGATACAGAATGTTTGAAAGAATTTGACAACATTCTTGGAAATAACTCCTCTACTGCCAAACCATAATCCAATTACTTCGAAGTTTCTTTCTCCATATGATTGTTTAAATTTGTCTACAAGTGATGGAATGCAGCTTTCATAAATTTTTTGTTTCTCTTCATGCACAAGATCACCTTGGTTTTCAATATTTCGCTCAAATCTTATTGTTGGGTCAATAATAAATGCTTTGTTTGTTTTCTTTTCAAAAGCCACAATATCACAAAACCTGTTGGAACCGGTCTTATCTGTCGCATATACCTCTTCATAACAATCATATCCTTTCTTTTTAAGTTCTTCTGTAATTCTGTTTTTCACTTTGTTATGTCTTGCGATGACCATGGTGTTGTTGTGAGGACAGCTGCCCAGTACATGACTTAGTGTTTCCTTCTCTTTCCCGCAATGGCGGCAAAGGTTGGACGAGCTGTTCTCAGTGATATCGATAAGATAATTTTTTCAAGTCAGAGTTTCAACCGATATCGGAGTTTCAACTATAGTCAGGCAGTCTATTTTATAATACTTTGGACCACAAGCATGATGTCACAATCAGTCTGTTTGCTTGGGGCTCAAACTTTCAACCTCCAGGTAACAAGTTTACTGCCATAATCATTAAAAGAGAGTAGTGAAATAATGTTAATTTGTCAGATAAGATAAAAAAAAAATTCACAAGGAGCTCTAAATTTTTCTAAAAAAAAAATGCTCAAAGCTGAAGTTCAAATTTATTATAAAACAAGATCGTAATAAAGATAAAGGAAGACTGTCCCTAAATACTGGAGCCTGCTATGTCCATCGTGCCTGCTCTCTGGCCAGGCATGATTTTTTTTATTATTATTAAGAACTAAATAATTTGTATGCGCGCCGTGAATTTTTTTGACTATGCAATGCGCAATGTTGTATACAAAATTAGTGGAGATGCCTGAAAGCTTGATTAGAATGAGTCAGAGATTGATGAGTGTTTACCAATAAATGCCTGCATGGCTGAGGAGGGTCAAACTTTGTTGTAAAATTATTTTATAATGTGACACTACGACTTGAGATTCGAGTCACATTAGTATTGAGAGAGATTATTATGATCCTTCTTTATTTTTTGTTGGATTAGATAATAAATGATCACAACTTTTTACAAATTGAAAAATAATAAAGTTGTTCAGTATTTCGCATACAAAATGTCATATTTGTTTTAAATCGAAGAAGAAAAAATAATATAGTACAGTAGTGCTTTTTTAGACGCTCACAAAATAAAGCTAATACAATACTTTCGACATTTTCGGAAAAACTTACCGCTCAGTTTGGAGACCACTGCTTACAAGAAGGACGGAGAGGGGCTCCCTCGTAAAAAAACGCGACTACCCGTAGTTTTTCCATCACTCTTTCTATTACCTCTCAAGGTTTTCACACGGGGGCAAAACTTCGCGCAAGTCATAATTATTATTTTCGTCTTGAAAGCGAAAAAAAGGAGAAGAGTAAGTAGAGAAAAAAAGATATGATGTAGGAGAGAAGGAGAAGGAGAAGGAGAAGGAGAAGGAGAAGGAGAAGGAGAAGGAAAGGAGAAGGAGAAGGAGAAGGAGAAGGAGAAGGGAGAAGGAGAAGGAGAAGGAGAAGGAGAAGGAGAAGGAGAAGGAGAAGGAGAAGGAGAAGGAGAAGGAGAAGGAGAAGGAGAAGGAGAGGAGAAGGAGAAGGAGAAGGAGAAGGAGAAGGAGAAGGAGAAGGAGAAGGAGAAGGAGAAGGAGAAGGAGAAGGAGAAGGAGAAGGAGAAGGAGAAGGAGAAGGAGAAGGAGAAGGAGAAGGAGAAGGAGAAGGAGAAGGAGAAGGAGAAGGAGAAGGAGAAGGAGAAGGAGAAGGAGAAGGGGAAGGAGAAGGAGAAGGAAGAAGGAGAAGGAGAAGGAGAAGGAGAAGGAGAAGGAGAAGGAAGAAGGAGAAGGAGAAGGAGAAGGAGAAGGAGAAGGAGAAGGAGAAGGAGAAGGAGAAGGAGAAGGAGAAGGAGAAGGAGAAGGAGAAGGAGAAGGAGAAGGAGAAGGAGAAGGAGAAGAGAAGGAGAGGAGAAGGAGAAGGAGAAGGAGAAGGAGAAGGAGAAGGAGAAGGAGAAGGAGAAGGAGAAGGAGAAGGAGAAGGAGAAGGAGAAGGAGAAGGAGAAGGAGAAGGAGAAGGAGAAGGAGAAGGAGAAGGAGAGGAGAAGGAGAAGGAGAAGGAGAAAGGAGAAGAGAAGGAGAAGGAGAAGGAAAGAGAAGGAGAAGAGAGAGAAGGAGAAGGAGAAGGAGAAGGAGAGGAGATGGAGAAGGAGAAGAGGGAAACAGAAAAGCAAGAAGTAGAAGAATAAAGTGGAAAAACTTCTTAATAAGATATTTTTTAAGACCAAGGGTTCTATTTTTTACAAGATGTTAGAAAGTTACTTTTCTAACACGAATTTGTTTTTTTCTAGAAATCTTTTGAGTAGTAAGAATCCCACAAAAAACTACCGTTAAAAAAGGGCCAAGTTCCAGAACTCCTATCCAAAAATGTTTCGCCAATGAATGCAGTGATATCTTGTTTGCGGCCAAGTTATCTTGGTACTAAACTATTTCTTTTATTAAAAGCCGTTTTCTGAGTTCCTCATTTTGTATGTTTTCAACTGCAAACGATCCTCTAACTTGGCCAGTTTCGAACCTTGTGATGGTTATATTATTATTTTGTATCTATAAATATAGTGGTAATATTCCATACAACCGATGGCATAAAACTGGCCAAGTGAGAGGATCGTTTGCAGTTAAAAACATACAATATGAGGAACTCAGAAAACGGGTGTTAATAAAAGAAATAGTTTAGTACGAAGATAACTTGGCCGCAAACAAGATATCACTGCATTCATTGGCGAAACCTTTTTGGATAGGAGTTCTGGAACTTGGCCCTTTTTTAACGGTAGTTTTTTGTGGGATATCATTACTTTTTGTAAATGGTTCCTTTAACAGCACGTTTCATTATTTTTTATTAAAAAATTAAGGATTTTTCACTTTAATATGCTCCCTAAAACGACACCGTTTAACAGCAGAAATGGTGCGAAAGTGCCGGTTTTCAGATTTTTCCCTGTATTTTTACAATAAACCCTACCATCATGCAAAATTTCAGCTTTCTAGGTAGTAGGGAAGTGCCTCATAATTTAGATCCATAATCGATTATATATTTCCTCCCTGAAACGACACCGTTTTACACCATGATAAGTGAAAAAGTTCCGGTTTTCAGATTTTTCCCAGTACTTTTACAATAAACCCTACCAGTATGCAAAATTTCAGCTTTTTAGGTAGTTGGGAAGTGCCTCATAATTTATATACATAATATAGTATACTTCCTCCCTAAAACGACAACGTTCAACAGTTTCAGAACTTTTTCAGATTTTTCCCTGTACTTTTACATTAAACTCTACCATCATGCAAAATTTCAGCTTTCTAGGTAGTCGGGAAGTGCTTCATAATTTAGATCCATAATCGATTATATATTTTCTCCCTAAAACGACACCGTTTTACACCATGATAAGTGAAAAAGTTCCGGTTTTCAGATTTTTCCCAGTACTTTTACAATAAACCCTACCATCATGCAAAATTTCAGCTTTCTAGGTAGTCGGGAAGTGCCTCATAATTTTGATGATCTGTCAGTCAGTCAGTCAGTCAGTCAATCAGTCAGTCAGTCAGTATCAAAATCGCAAATTTCAAAATTACATTCCTCTGAAAGTTTTTTGCATAGAGTCTTGAAATTTTCAATGTCTTTTTAATGATATTAGAACAATCTCTGTTCCAAATTTCATATCTCTATGATCCATTGAACCGAAGATATGAGGGTGTGAAAAACCGGGTGAATCGGTTCGTGTAAAGATACACTGCCGTGCTTGCTGGAACTTGGCCTGGCGCACTGCCGTGCGCTCAGATATACGTATGTACTTTGAAATTGTCAATGTGGCTCACTAAGATTTTTCTACAGACTGCAAGAACTTCTTTTTGCATAATGTATTTATAAGACCAAAGGTCATACAGAACGGGGTTTACAACTTTTCTCTAGAAAATTACTAGTCAGCTCGCCACATAAGCCTCACCCAGACAAGGTTGGGCTATGAATATGCTGCTTAACTTCAGTGATCTTACAATTTTACGAGACTCTCTACATCAGGCTGGGTGAAGTTTATGTTGGTAGCTACTATAATAGCCAGCCAATAGAGGTTAAAACTCCCATTTTGTATGCATAACTTACTCTTGTGAGAGTATGATTAACTCTTTAAAGTTCAAGTACTATCATTTTTTGTATATAATTATTATATATAATGTCCAAACCAAATTACCTAGTTAACTAAAGAACCAATTTTACGTAGGTACTTGTATGGATGTATAGGTATTATAATTATGAGTTTAAACTGCTAGTCTAGAAGTATAAATAAAATATTTGAAATTGAATATATAATAAATAGATGTGTTTCTTTGTATTACTACATGAAAATATCAATGAGTAGCGCATAATTAAAAGACTCTTTCCTTTTCAATGAATATTTTGTAATTGTATCATAGAATATTTTGTAAAAGGATAAAGAGAAAAAAAATAGAGAAAACATGAGAAAGAGAGAGAGGAAGTGAGAGAGAGAGAATGAGAAATAGAAGAAATAAGTAGGGAAGAAAGAGAAATACACAGAGAAAGTAGAGAGGAAAGAGTAGAAAATAATTGAAATGAAGAAAGACTAAAGTGCTAGAGAAGAAACAAGAGAGTAGAGATAAGAGGGAGGAAGAGAGAAAGGCAAAGAGAGAGAGAGAGAGAAATATAGAGGGAGAGAGAAGAGAGAGAGAGAGAGAGAGAGAGAGAACTGGGTATGAGAAGTGGGTCTACTGGGTTAAGAACACTCGAGAATATCAAATGTCTTCTTTTCACCCAGGTCCGTGAGGGTTAACCCGTTCAAGGTATCCTTCAATTTTATTGAAATTAGGTTCTTTTGTTAACTGACACACTGAATAGTTTAAGTTATTTGTGGTAATCACAATTAAGTTATATTTATTTCATCACTGTCGTGATCTCACAATTACCCAAAATCGCTTTACGAAATATTTGCTTTTTTTTTTTTAAAGATTAGTGTTTCACAGCCTTTTTTTTATTTTGTAGCCATGAAACAGGAGCTACTGTAGACGCTTGTGGTCTGTGTTGTAGCCTACTCATCCCGTAGTGTGCCTAACCTCTGATGGACGAGAAGTGACCCAATACTTCCCATTTAGGTGCTGGGTCAACATTTAGGTGCTTAGCTCGGGACTTGAACCACCGACCTTCAGATTACAAGTCCGCCGCCTTATACTCGTATATCGATAAAGCTACTGAGGTGGGTAAATTTTCTAAATGGAAACTGAACCAAAAGAAAACAGCTGGTTTCTCAAGATAATAAATCGCACTTTAGAATAATGTGTGGCTCAGGACTCAGTTGTAAGAAGACTGTCACTGCTTCACTGTGTAGCCATTGCAACAACAACAAAATCCTGATTATCTTAAGCATACAAAACTGAACAAAAGAAATTAATTTATTTTTGTTGTAGTGTCCTGTGTGTAAAAAAAGTCGATTTCTCTGGGTTCATTACGAATATCTCAGTGAGCACACGAATAGCTCAGTGGTTAAGCACTTTTGGTTACAGTTGTTTGTAAGGGATACCTTCGCTCATGTTGAGTACGCTCGCCCATCAGAGGGGAGACATACTACGGGATGGGCAGGCTACAACACAGACCACAAGCGTCTACAGTAGCGCCTGTTTCATGGCTGCGAAATAAAAAAGGCTGTGAATCACTCATCTTAAATAAAAATATACCAATAAGAAACACGTTGAGTTATCGATTCTTCCATGGTATTATCACAGGTGAAAAAATCACCTGCTTTATTTTATGGTCACTTTTGTGATACCTAGTTGGATATTATTTTTATACATATATTTTTTCTGATTTTTTCTGCTCTTTACCTGGGTATTCGGGGTCCACTCATACCTCGTGAGGAAAAATGGTTAGCTGCTCCAATGTTAGCAGCAACCAGTGGCGGAATTGTAGGCTAAACTAAGATATTGGGACATTAAAAATACGGAAAAGTCCTATAATTCTGGGCTACTCACTAAAATTGTGATATAATAACATGCAGATTTTAGAGAAACACAATATTTCTTTATTTTATTGATCTTCAGGCTAATTAAGAAAAATAAGAATAAACCCACCTAATTTGTCTTGGGGAAAATTTGCATTTAATTGCCCTCTGAACTTTAACATAATTTTACCGAACAGAATAAAAGAAAATTTAACTTTTTTATCTCTGTAAAAATAAAAGTAACATCTGCCTCTGAACTTTTCAAAGTTGAATGTTACTTACATTAAAAAAAAAGTTTTATCGGGTTAAACCGACAGCTTGTGTCAAAGGTTTTACAATTATTATACTCGCTGGTTTATCGCAACTTGAGCACGTTTTCTCCAATGCTATCTTTTACCCCGCCCTACCTAACTCTTCACAACTCTTTAATTTTCTCTTCTTTACCTCGAGCTCTTTTTCTTTCTTCCAATAAACTCTCTCCTGCTTCTTTCTCCCCTCTGTTCCATATTTTTTCCTCTCGAATATCTCGTAATTTTGTGTCACTTCCTCTCTCTCTCTCTTTTTCTCTCTCTTTCCCTCTCCCTCTCTCTGTCTCCTTATCTCTCTCTTTTTCACTCTTTCTCTCTCTCATTCTCTCTCTCTTTCTCTCTCTTTTCCTCTCTCTTTCTCTGTTTCATATTAATAATGTCACTTTCTTTGTACAAGGCGTTCTTCACACCTCGGCCGAGGTGTTTGATAATAAGTTTTAAGTAGGTATTTCCTTTCCATTTCACTCGATAGAATTTGCCAGAGGTTTTATCGCTTTTTCTTTCACTTACCTTAACTCAAACTTATGGTTGAAACTTACTATAATATTATGCTTTATTAGGTAAGACAAAGTAAAATTTATACACTACATACAATACAATGAAATCATAAAGAAAAAATAAATAGATCTCTTCCACCTAACCCTTTTTTTACTTCTTCTTATTCTTTCACTTTGCCTTTTTACCAAACCTTTTTAGGATTACCGTGCACTGGTAGTCAAGTCGTTAACGCACTAGTCTGGTAATCCAGGAAGCGTTGGGATCCCTTAGTTCGAATCCCACCCAATCGAATCTTTTTTTTTCTTTCTCTCTCTCTCTCTCTTTCTCTCTCTCTCTCTCTCTCACACCCTACATCTCTCTTTCTCTCTTATGCCAAGTGATTTACTGTGTTTCATACAAATGCTCTGATGACGTCATACTCAATGTTTGTTGTTTTATCTCTTATAATCTCTCACTACTTTATTCTCTTTCCTTATCCTCCTTCTCTCTCTTTCTCTCTCTCTCACACACACACTCTACATCTCTCTTTCTATCCTTTTTACACATTTTCTCGCTCTCTCTCACTCTACATCTTGCTCTCTGCCTCTATCATCTTTTACACACTTTCTCTCTATCCTCTATAAAAAAATCCTCTTTTATCAGTATAATCAGTATAAACAGAAAAGTGAGAAGTTGTACTAGATGTACATGAATATCAGAACATACCTGGACAGCTGTTTCGAGCTTATTTGCTCTCATCAGCAGGTAATAGTTCTGAATATCCATGTCATCAACTAACCTCTCTATTTTAATCAGTATAAACAGAAAAGTGAGAAAATTATACTCGTACACTTTCTCTCTCTCTCTCTCTCTATGCTCTTTTACACACGTTATCTTCATATCTCTCTATCTCCAACCTCCAAGTCACACTTGTTTCAAATATAATAGATTGATATTTACAGTCATGTAATAGATTGATATTTACAATAATTTTTTTATTGTCTTCACTCCTCACTACTCTCCGGCGCCAGCAATCTGCTGAATGTTCTGAAATTTTTTTTATTTTTTCCTTTTTTTGTTACATTTGTCATATTTTAATAATAATAATTATACGTACCACTCTTTGGTGAAAGGTAACCACCAGGCGAGATTAATAATGCTCAACGCAGTTTCTACCACCTAACCCTCAGAGTCTTATTATTATGTGGTCACAAACTCAAATTAATGAGAAAAAACTCATACACTGGGTGGGATTCAAACCAACGGATCTCTATTTACTTATTTACATTTTATTTATTTTTACAAAAAAATTAATAACAATAAATTAAAAAAAAACTAGAAAGAGAGAGAGAGAGTCAGAGATATAGAAGAAGTAGACAGAGAGAGAGAGAGAGAGAGAGAAAAAAAAGGAAGATAGAAAAAAGAAAGAAATTTATACCTATATTCATTTTTTTATTTTTACATCTCCATTTCCTATTTTCATTTCTCATTAATAGAAGTGGGCATCTGGAGACATTGGAATATTTTGCGATACCGCATCCGCTTTCGATGGCCTAAATTGTTTCCATTGTTCAATATTTTAATTTTAGTTTAAGAGCTTTCGGTTTTTAAATGAACAAATGGCGGTGTAATGAAGAGTGAGAAAGGCAGAGAGAGAGAGAGAGAAAGCGAGAGAGAGAGAGAGGGAGAAGAGAGAGAGAAAGGGAGAAAGAGAGAGAGAGGGGGAGGGAGAGAGAGAGAGAGAGAGAGAGAGAGGGAGAGAGAGAATAAAAAGGAAATTTGAGGAGAGTAGAGAGAGATACACAAAGGAGGAGAGACGAGAGTTAGCTAGGATGGAAAATAAATAAATTAGAAGGCATTTATATTTTTATAATAACAAAATCATGTAGTGTAGGTTCTGTATGTATATATCTAATACAACTTCTCACTTTTCTGTTTATACTGATACACTAAAGGTTTTTTTGGAAGTGGGTAGCCATACTAGGCACAAAGAGGAAGACAATAATTTAAAACCTTTAAAAATGTTAAATAAATACACTTCCTTTAAAAAAAATTAAAATGTACAATTGGTTTACAATTTATTAAACATAGGTAATACATTTCATCGAAAACTCCACTTTTTGGATTTACTCAAAAAAATGAAGCTGCCTGTCCTCTCTGGAATGCTGAACCAATCCTCTTTTTTTTTACTATTTCTTTATTAGATATTTATGTTACAATGAACTTTCTTTTCCTTTTGAAAATTCTATGAACGATTTAACTTCCTTCTTTTTGGTGTGATTTTGGCTTGTCTGCTCTCAACGAACTTTTGCATCAACTTAGCTTCCTTCATCCTTTGTAACAACTCATGGGTCAGTCCAGATTGAACTTCCTAGAAATTGAAAATGAAAGTTTTCTTTTAGTCGTCAATAGTTGTTAATTATTGGGAAATAACTAACAATTATCAATACCTACTTAGTTTAATTATGTACCTTTTATTATTTAATTTATTATTTTTCTTTTTTATTTCGTAGCCATGAAACAGGAGCTACTGTAGAAGCTTGTATTCTGGGTTGTAGCCTGCCCATCCCGTAGTATGCCTCCCCTTTGATGGGCGAGAAGTGACACAATACTTCCCAATTAGGTGCTGGGTCAACACGAGCACTGGAAGGTATCCCTTACAAACAACTGTAACCCAATTTTGAATACAAATTTTTGATGCGATTAAGAAAATGCGGGACTTGAGAAAAGTGACCATAATCCCTATTTTTTTTTTATTATTATTAGGATGACAAAGTACAGGTAACAGTATAAAATTAAGAAAAAAAAAAAAAAAAAAAAAAAAAAAAAAACCAAACAAACCAACAAATGACAAAATAAATAAGTAAAAGAAAAAAGAAATTAACAATAATGCCCTCCCTAAAGGGCGGGGTTATTGCCTGTGACAATCTATTCCACCCAACCCAACCCTATTGTATTATCAGCTACTGGAATCATCCCAAGACCCCTACATCAGAGCCTGGAAACATGAAACATCAACAAGAATGTGTATATTATTCTCCTTCAAAAAGCTGTCATTCTCAACACCACCCGAATAGTCCGCAGGTTATGGAACCAGTAGATGAGGATGCTTGGTTCTACCCGCACCTCATTGAAACCCCAGCAAAAGCTGAGTGAACACTAACTGAAATAATAATAATAGCACAAGATAATAATAATAGTAGTCACTGTGGCAGAGCGAGTTAGCGCGCTAGGCATTGCACACATGGTGACCTGGGTTCGATTCCCAGCGGGGGAGGATTTTTTCTGCTCTGTACTTGGATGTTCGGGGTCCACTCGTACCTCGTGAGGAAAAATGAGCTGCTTTAATGTGAAGCAGCGACTTTAATGTGAAGCAGCGACCAGTGGCAGAATCTTAGGCAAAAAATAATACAAGATATTGTAAATTAAAGTGGTAAAGTCCTATGATTCTGCGCTACCCACTAAAATTGTGACATAATAAAACAAAGAAAAAGCATTATTATTATTATTAATAATAATAGCACAATACTCACCAGACTAGGGGACCTTCCCTCGTACGTCTGGAAGGTTTTCCTCAGTTGCTCAACCTGCGCTTTGGGTCTCCTCTTGGCTTGGCCAGGTTTGTGAGTGATGTGGTTGCTGTGAACGAAGGTTGTTGTGTCCAGTTGCCGAATCTCCGTCACTATCATGGTGCCCATGCAGGTGAGAGACACCTCCAAGTCCAGTGTACCTGACGGCGGAAACAAGTAGCTCTTGTATTTCATCATCATAGGGTGGCGTCATCGTGCACGATGGTAGCCAGACAGTGGAGGAATGACTCAGCACTTCTACCACTGTCGTTACAAGGAGGCTAATAATTGACAAGGGCCCCCAGAACCAAGACAATGCTGGTCTACTCCCTGTTTATAGTCCCAGCCAGACTGCTGGTCTACTCCCTGTTTATAGTCCCCCAGCCAGGTCTACTCCCTAATAAGCCCAGACAGACTGATTTTATGTAATTATTACATATACTTTATATAATTACTAAAGCTAACGACCAGCATTTTGTCGCCTTTGGGGTTTCTAAATATTTCCTTCATTATAGAGTGGCGTCATCATGAACGATACGATGGTAACCAGACAGTGGAGGAATAACTCAGCACTTCTACCTCTGTCTTTATAAGAAGGCTAATAATTGACAAGGGCCTCCAGAACCAAGCCAATGCTGGTCTACTCCCTGTTTATAGTCCCCCAGCCAGACTGCTGGTCTACTCCCTGTTTATAGTCCCCCAGCCAGACTGCTGGTCTACTCCATGTTTATAGTCCCCCAGCCAGGTCTACTCCCTAAGAGGCCCAGACAGACTGATTTAATGTAGTTATTACATATACTTTATATAATTACTAAAGCTAACGACCGGCATTTTGTCGCCTTTGGGGTTTTTAAATACTTCCTTCGTTATAGGGTGGAGTCATCGTGCACGATGATAGCCAGACAGTGGAGGCATGACTCAGCACTTCTACCACTGTCTTTACAAGGAGGCTAATAATTGACAAGGGCCCCCAGAACCAAGACTCCCTGTTTATAGTCGCCCGGCCAGACTGCTGGTTTACTCCCTGTTTATAGTCCCCCAGACACACTGCTGGTCTACTCCCTGTTTATAGTCCCCCAGACACACTGCTGGTCTACTCCCTGTTTATAGTATCCAGCCAGACTAAATCATGTATTTATGATCAATAAAATATTTATTAGTTATTTATGATATATAGGGGTTTAGTGGAAGAGATTGCGAAAGGCAATAACCCCGCCTTTTAGTTAGGAAATTATAATGTATATATTTATTTATTTTTTCTTCATTTTTTTTCTTCTCTTTTTTACTCTTTTTTTACTTGTCCCAATACAGGGTCCGCCAAAAAAGGATTTAAGGACAAGTATTTTAAAGTATTTAAGACAAGTTTGAGATTTTTAATCAAAACAGGGCCGGAGATATCGTACATTTTATTTCACAGATTTCAGTAATTTTTTATACGAGATTAATTGTATTTTTGTAAAGATTGTTTCACAATTGACTTTTTGTTTTACAATTGAATTGATTAATTGACCTTGTATATGTCCATATTAATAAAGTGTTAAATAATAATAATATGATAATACAATTATTTGAATTAGGTATTATCAATGAGTGGTGTGTATGACCATAAAAGTTGACTTGCACCACTATCAATTTTTTTTCTTATTTTACCTACTTCACAAAATGTTCTTGGCTATAATTATGAATGACTCATCAGAAAAAAATTAAATAAAGGATTAGAAAAGAGATATCAAGGGAAAAAAAATAAATTCGATAAATATTTTTTTTTTTTTAATCGGGTCTAACCTCGCTTTTAACTGCATGGTCATATCGCGACGAGGGTGCTACCTTTGTTGAGGGTGGAGAGTGTTTCTGGAACGAGCTACTGGTAACTATAATAATAATAACTTTTATTGACAAGAATAATATTGACAAAGGGCGTCATTATTGCCTGAGGCAATCTCTGCCATCGAACCCATATTATGTATAGGGACTACTAACTAATTGGCAAGTACTACTTACCAATAGCCGAACCATCTCTGTTCATCACCGGACATGTCTCACTCACCAAATGGCTCCCCTCCACTCTGTCCACCAGCAGACACCTCCTTGCCAGGTCCGGGTTGAGGGGGCATTGAACTTGCCCGAGCCGAAACCACTGGGGCGGGGTTAGGTTGCCGTCTTGGATGTCGAAGCAGACGAGCAGGGGAGATTTGAGGAGGAGCAGGAGGAACTGGGTGGGAGGGAGGGAGATGAGGAGGGTTTTGCCTGTGTTGTAGTTGAATTGGAAGTGCTCTGAAGGGGAGGACGGGAGAGGGAGAGATGAAGAAAGTGATAAGGGTTTTGTGGAAGAGATTGCCACAGGCAATAAACCCGCCCTTTAGGTAGGACATAATTGTTAATTTCTTTTTTACTTATTTATTTTGTCATTTGTTTGTTTGTTTTTTTTTTTTTCTTAATTTTATACTGTTACCATTGTACTTGTCCTCCTAATAAAGCTTGAAAAAAAGAGAGAGAGAGAGAGAGTAATAATAATAATGTATTTTATTTGTGTTATAATGTCAAAATTTTAGTGGGTAGCGCAGAATCATAGGACTTTACCACTAGAATATACAATATCTTGTACTAATTTTTCGCCTATAATTCCGCCACTGGTCACTTTTTCACATTTTAGCAGCTCCTCATTTTTCCTCACGAGGTATTTTTTTGTTGATATAATAACAAACAAAAAATATACGTTTCTATATTTCACAGTTGAATCAATAACAAAATCATAATAATAATATCGCCTTATTTATACTGCCCGATTAAGACTATCAAAGTCCCATTATTCCAGCAGTAAGCCCAAGACATATTATTATGTGGTAAAAATCCCAAATGGGAGGATAACTTGTCATGTTCCGGATGGGTTTCGAACCCACGACCTCTGGAATCTCTGGATTCACAGAGTGCCGCCTTTACCACTGAGCTACCGGGACAGACTAAAAAATCTGCAGCTTACCATGCTTCTCCTCGTCCAGAATCACAGTGGAGGTCTGGTAGTTCACAATGGGGGACAACTTCATGGCTCCGACCTCTATACTCGCTCTCATAAGGGATCTTACGCTATAGTCACACTCGTAAGGACTGATAATGTTGGGATCTAAAATCGCCATCTTGAGAAATACTTCCAAGTAGAAAAATTCTTTAGCCTCGGGTTTACAAGGTCTTTTTATCGACATTTTTCTACCAGTGTCGGAGCAACAACGTTCAGAACTGTGGGAACTTGGTTTATTTAATTTGTCAAATTTGGAATCTCCCGTACATGTTTTCTCACAAGTAACGGATTTATAAGATCCAGAATTATGAGAAATAGACTTGTTTAATAATTTATCAAATTCGGATTTGTCCGTACAACTTTTTCGACAAAATTCGCAGCTACAATGCCCAGATTTATGCGGGAAACTAGGCTTATTTAACATTTCAAGTTCGGTTTTATTTGAACTTCTTTCTTGACACGTATTCGAGCTATGAGATTCAGAATGGCTGAGACTCGAATCTTCATCTGAACTGTGGCATTCTTTTTTATTTGACAAGTCTTTTTTCGAATCAGATTTATGAGACCCATTTTTATTGCAATCCGTTTTCTGGATACTATCATGTCCAGATTTATTATTTTTTTTGGAACTTTGGTCATCCTGATGACATTTTTTGGCTTTAGAAATAATTTCGCACATCTCGGAAACGCGTACTAGTTTACTTTCGCAGGATGGTCTCTTCTTATGATCATTTTTGTGTTTGGAAATACTAGCGGACACTTTGGAAGACGTGCTTTCTTTACTGTCAATGCTACTCGTATCTAAAAGATGGTCGTACATTTCAAAAGGATTAATTCTTTCTGTGTTTTAACTGGAAATCTACGGAAATTTTAATTTAATTTGAGCTGCAGTCTTGCGGCCGTAAGATTTGGTTTATTATCATTGGCGAAATTTTTGTGTAAGGGTGTGTTCTAATAAGAACACTAATTTTTAAATAATAATAGTTTACTATACATTAAAATGTCTGCAAGTACAAATTGTACTTTTCAGGAACGTGTAGGTTTCATTTAAATAATTTTCTTTTCAATGTTTTCAGTATGTAAGGGGAAATGAGGCCAGCATCCTTGGTTCACTACCAGATGCTGTCCAGATGAAGGACTTTTTTTTACTTATAGATGTAAGGATCTTGTTGATTTGAAGTAAACATTAAAGTACTGTACTCGTATAAGGCAAGAATTCATTTGCCTTAGCATTTCTGACATCGGATGTAATTTTATTTTGATATATTTTCCAAGCATCAATTGAAAAAAGTGATATTTTGAGAAGCCTTATCAACCATTAAAAGATCAATAAATAGATTAATTATAATATATTAGAGAGAGAGAGAGAGAGAAAAAAAAAAATAATTAAGGACATACTTCAATTCAGTAAATTTGAGAAGAAATTTTCATTTCCAGTTCAATGGATGAGAGATTTTATTCAGCCAAATATAAAAAAAATACAGTATTCACGTTTTATTTTTAACTAGCCGTTTGCCCGTGCTTTGCAACAGGACTAAATTTCAAATTTACTAAGGCATGGCCGTACTGCTGGACAGCAATGCCTTTTTGAACTTTTTATAATTTTTCTGAACAAAGCGATAATGGTTTTGGGGGGGTCAATTCTGAGACATTTTTCGGTATCTCTTACCGTTTTGGCTAAACAACTCCGGACAAACAAACAAACAAACATAGGTAGGTAGGTAGGTAGGTAGGTAGGTAGGTAGTCCTTTTTTCTGTTTTATATATAGAGATAATAATAATAATAATAATAATCAAACACAAGTACCAAATACTGTTTAATTATAATTTTACACACAATATTTGAACAAGCATAATAACCATGCAGCTGTTACTCATAGACCTAACAGCTTTAGAGTGACCAAAGGCTTTAAAAGACCTTCAAAGTCTTCATATCTGACTTGAATATAAAAGCCTAATATTATAACCTAATAAATTAGAAATGTCTTTTTTAATCTCTTACAATAATAATATAATATTAAATAACCCTACCAGTCAAATAAGTACGTGGTTAGGCTAAGACTGCTGTTTGAGCAGTAAAACAGTAATAATAATTCTGGGCTACTGAATAATAATTATTAGAGATACCTATAAATTAAAAAATCAATTTTGCCCATTCATAGACAAAAAGTGTGCATACTATTTCATACTATTAGGAAACATTTTTTAGTTCATACTATTAGGGTCAAACTATTATGAAACATTTTTCAAAAACAAATTGCTGTAAATACCTCTGATTTCAAGATAACTGGTGTGGGGAGTCAGGAAGGACTGCGTTTTTTGATAACCTCATAGTAAATGCAGACGCATCCTCCTACTCCTCACAATCTTGGTCATCAGTATCAAAAAAACATGCAAAAGAAAAGCACGAGAAATACAATGCGGCCGCTGAAGATGTGAGAGCATCTTTTACACCATTGGTGCTCGTGTGATGGAGCACTACATGTAGAATTTGAGCAGTTTATAAAGAGATTATCCCAAGCACTGACTGACAAATGGAAGAGAAGTTATTCTCAAATTTTCAGTTGGTTGAAAGCCAAGATCCAACTGGCAATTGTAAGAGCAGTGTCCCTAAGGTTGAGAGGAACGAGACAGCGGTTTAAATCAGCAATTATTGAAGATGGAGCAGGAGTAGACTATATAATATGTCAATAAATAAATATAAATATCCAAAGAGAGAAAAAAAAAAAAAAAAAAAATATTATGCCAAATGATATTCAGAAAAAAAAAGTATTTTAACTTACAGGGAAGGTTTATTAATTAGATATATTTATTTGATGTTTGATGACAAAACAAATCAACATCAACAGTCTTACAAAAATGTTTCAACCCCATTGGAGTGGGAAAAAGAAAATTGTAAAAAAAGCTAATGAAACCATGAGAAGAATACAAGACCATCACCAAGAGTATATTTGTATTCAAGCCAAGAGGTCAAGAGTTCCAATACTGGAGAGGATGCATATTTTACATTATTACCTCTTGCTTGAATTTAAAATTTGTGTGAATGGTGCTTCAAGTTCACCAGAGAAAATTCATTATCAAGGGTATTCTACTTCACGCTCAATACCCACAAACTTAAGCTGCTCAGTGGGACCATATCTATAATCAAAGTAGAGCTCTTCACCAGGTAAAATAGCTCGCTTGGCAAAAATACCAATGCGATGGTCTCCATTCACCATCATTACTTTAGCGTAACAGTTTGGATTGATAGAATGATTGGCAAAACGAATTTTGTTGCCTTTCCTCGTAGCATCTACAACAAAATCATTGTTGAGATTGAAAAGAAAACTACACATGTATTTATCATAAACTTTTCCTCTTCTATCTGCCTCATCCTGGGAAATGATCTCACCACAGTACTCAGAAATGAACTCATTCTTCTGAGCTGAGTCCTTGAGGAATATTCCCCAGCCAGCAACATCAGATGGTGCCATGAGAAGATGCTTGTGTAGACCTCTTTGAACACTAACGTTTTTGCAAGATATCTTGGAGACATCAAACTGGTCTGCTCCACATGTCTGGCAGAGGTCTGGATCACACTCACGTACAGCAAGGTAGCATGGACATTGCTTTGTGTTGCATTGAGCTTTGCAGCGGCAACCAGGAAATCTGTTCTGGCAGTCAAAGCTACACTTGCAAAATTTCTCACAAAAGTTCTGAGCAGCTACACAAGGGCAGGATACATCACAAGGCTGAGTGGGTGGATGGCGGCAAGGTGTAAAGTTGTGTACATGATTAGATGAGGAATCTTTCTTGAGTTGAATCTTACGGCAGTGTACAGACCACAATCTATGCTTCTTCTTTTTCTTCCTCGGGGGTGTTGTATCATTGGCAGCTTCTTCAGTGGTAATATCAGCAGCTTCTTTTTGAGAAAATTGATAAACTTGAAGACAAGTCTTAGTCATCATGACTTGAGCAATAGCACAATAGTTATTGTAGAGAACTTTGTGAATAGCTCTGAAGAGAGATTGATCAGATCCTGTCCACTCATTGATGCTGCCCATGATACCTACAAGGGAAAATGAGGTGGTAGTAGACACGGGTTCTATATCACCATTCTTCAAGTCTTTGCTATCATTGCTGTCTTCAGAACTGGCATCATTACCACTACATGAGTCTAGAGACACCTGCTTCTCAAGAGATAACTTTTTAGCAACTTTTACTTCAGCCTGCAGAGCATTCTGATCATCCACTTGCATTTTGTCGTCTTCCAGTTCCTTGGTTTTCTGAATCATTTCTTGCTCTTCTTCATCTTTTATTTCTGCTTCAATTTTCTCCTTCATACCATCCAGCAACATGTAACATTCAGTACTACATGGTTCAAGAAATGGTTTCAGATCAGGTCTTTTCCTTCTCATCAAGTTAGGACCAGAGTGATGATCTTTAAGTCTGTGCAGGAAACAATCATACTTGTAGCATCTCCTGCAGAAGAGTGTATGGAATGAATGCATGGTTTGCTCCCGAGGGACTGACTCTGCAGTAGGTCCATCAATATTAGGTGTACACTCTGGTGGAGATGCATTAGGGTCTGTTTGTTCTGTCAGCTCTATGTATTTGTCTCTCAGCTCTTCAGCAGTACCTTTGTCAGGGAACAAAGAGGCTATGGCATGAAAAATGATCTGAGCGGGGAATGGCTTTTCAGAATTTGTCTTGCTAGAATTACTCTCCTCTTCACTCTCCTTCAACTGGTATTTGATCAGATCATTCACCAACTCAACAAATATCTGATCATCTAGAAAACCAGCACTCCCTGTCTCTCCATGAACTTTACCATCATAATTCTTGAGCAGTTCCTCAATGAAGGAAGTGTCCTTCTCAAGAATCTCATCCCCCATGTATGGAATATTATGGAGGACTGTCTCATCTTCTACCATGAAGTTCTGTTGAATGGGAGCCCATGTGTACATTTGGGGGATAGGATTAACAGCATTTATGCTGTTGATAGGACAAGTCGTCACTTCATTAATTGTAGAATCAAGCCGTATGGCAGAGGCTTTCTTCATGTAGACAATGTCCTGGACAGATACGGAAGCACATACCCATACTGCCTTGCTCTTGTTCCTCCTGGCTTTCTCATCCTCCAGGATTTGGTTCATGGCTTTCAGGTTGTTGTTCCAGGTACCCTTGATGTCCTCAGCCCGCACGTAGCGACGCTTCTGACGAATCTTGCAATAGGAAGAGCGGACTCTCTTCTTCCATTCCTTGGATACCTTCACCATGGTGTTCCCTAGGTTCTTTCTTTCAGTTTCAGAGTTCACACTACAAAATGAAAATGTACATTCAACGAAAAATGGTACAAGGTACTCATACCTGTCTAAATTTGGAGATTGTCATTGTTCCTGAGCCTTTTAACAGCAGCAAACTTAAAGTATTTCCATTTCTGAACTTTTCATTTTAATTTTTTTTTTCAAATTTTGAACTTCTGATATTGTTTTGTTTATCTTTTTACCTCGCGATTTCTACAGACCAGGGGTCCGTTCACAATTCAAGTTTTTGCATCAACAATTTGTTTTTGACATGGAAAGATTCAAGGAAGATTATCTCTTAGTTGGTTATGAGAGTTCAATATTAAATCCTCCTAAATTTTAATCCTTGTAAATTTAAAATTCCATACATTTTAATGGTACGGAAAGATAACTAGTTATCTTTTAAGACGATAAATAAAAATTCTAAATAATAGATAAAAGATTTAATAGTGTGTACTATTCTTTTGTTTGCAGCACGTATATTAGAAACCAATAACAGTGAAGCAAATGGAAGCGGTAAAATTCAAATATGATACACTGGAAATTCACAAATTAATTTGCCGGACTCGAAAGTAGATGCTGGTGGAAATCTTGAATATTCTTTTAGAAATAAAGTCACAAGAAATGCCCTTACAAAAGTACAAATCAGTTACAAGTTGATACTGAGTTGGCAAATTAAAAATCACTTTTAGCTCATCAGAAAAAATATTTCATATTTTCAAGTGAAAAACTATCTCTACTCAAGTGAGAACCAAGATAAACATTATAATACCCATCGAAACCTCCTACACCACCTGCCAGGATCCACTATTTTTGACTTCCATGTCATCATATTCAGTAAAAAACAGCTTTATTTTCTGAAATGAAAAAGATCTCTGCGTGTATGAAAGTTTCTTCATTTATTTGAGTGTGTCCACATAATTATAAGACTGAGGGTTAGGTTGTAGGAAATGCTTTGAGGATTAACCTTGCCTGGCTGTTTTCTTCAAATAACAAGTATTATTATTATTTCTTGTTGGTCAAATTCATGATTGCTCTAATTATTCCAATATGTGTTGACTCTGTCAGGGTAGTACATTATACATAAGCTAAATTCTAAAACAGGAATAAAGATAAGATAAGACAGACCCTTCTTCTAGTTAGAGTTTTAACCAGTCAAAACACTCTGTAGCTCATTTTGAGGGATAGTCTGGCTTATCTTAACTTTTATTACATTTTAGAATTTGATCCTTATAAGTAGTGCTTTATTTAGACTGTCAGTGCAAGACAGGTAGTCCCATTATGTAATATCTACAGCACAAATCTCATTATTACTATTATTATTATCTCAGAAATAATATTAGTCACTTCAAAAATTCTCTTACCAAACTCAGTAGCTTGATTGATAAGAAGGAGGTGGATATGAAATCGTTAAGTTATAGTAGTTCAAGTTGCAAGTTGAGCAAAAATTTGTACTTAAATGCACTTTTTGAGTTTATCACATTTATAATTAAAACATAATATTATAATACAATAATTTAATATATGAATAAAATACTTTTCTTTTTGGGTAAAAAAATAATATTAATATTAAATGGTGCATTTTCCTTTCAGCTTTTGTCATGGATGGAATTAAAATCTGACCATGCCCTTAAAATGAATTGAATAACAAGTCTTCAAGTGTTCTTAAAATTTATTAAAGATGAAGTAAGTATTGTTTTCTAGTGATAGTTTAGAAATGACAGATAAATAAATTTGATTATGACAAAATTTATGGTCCTATAGGTAAAGAACACTCAAGAATATGTCTTCTTTTCACAAAGGTCCATGAGGAATAACCTGTTTAGGAGACTCCTATAATTTACAATATCTACTGATATTTTTGAAATCAATCTTCAGCCAGTGTTGATGGGGTATTGAACACCCCACCAGTTCTCATTCTGTCACTGAAGTTAGGCAATGTCCAGCAAGGATTTTATTTTATTTATTTATTTACACTCATTTTTTTTTTTTTCAAAACAATCCACAACATCATGTACAAAAAAATGTACAATAAACAACATTATTAATTTTTAATGACAATTGTTTAGTAATCCGGGGCAAAGTTAATGCCTTCATTCAAACCCTCATGATGGCTATTCCTGGTTCCACCCAGCCTTGGTGAGGTTAATTTGAGTTGCTGGTTTGTGCTTTTCCAGTAAATAGATACAAATTTGAAATGATAGGCATTTCAAACAGGCTTAATTAGATACAAATTAGTCCTGAAACTTTTCTTATTATGATCCAGTCATTTTTTTTTTACTACCTACTTTTAATTATATTTTTTAGTTAGTACCACAGTCCTCCTTTGTGAGATGTTGATTTGAGGCACCTCCTAGCACTAGCCAAAGTTGACATATTAACTATTTTTTACATATTTATTTGTGTTTCTGGTATTTAAACCTATTTATCTCTCAAGTGCTTTTCCACTAACCCATAATGCTTTTGTTTGACTCATTTAGGCTCATGATAGATGATTTACCTGTGTTCTTCCCTTATGAGTATATCTACCCAGAGCAATATGCGTACATGGTGGAACTCAAGAAAGCTATTGATGCTAAGGTGTGTATATGTTATAGACTAAAAATAGTTTTCAAACCCAAATCAGGCTTGTTAATGTTTATGTGGGTTCTTGTTGCAATGGACAGTATGTGAAGTGTATAATTTGTATTATAAAATAAATCAGATAATCTTTTTCCCTCTTTTTTACCTTTTTCTAATTTTCCCTCCTCTTTCTTAACACGTATGAGACAGCGTGCCCACCGGTGGGTCACGTTTTTTTTTTTTTTTCAATTTTCCTTGTAACGTGACCCACCAGTGGGCTGAGATAATGCTATTATTAATATATTTTTGTACTCGCCCGTCCCAATTTTTTTTGTTGTTGTCATATTTGGAACACATACCCTAATTTGAAGCTGTCCCAGCATACAAACTATAGAAAATAGGACCCGTCTCATACGTGTTAAGTCAGTCTCTTCTTCTCTTCTCTCCTTTCTACTTCTCTTCTTTATTTTTCTTACCAACTTATTTGTTAATTTTTAGTTGAATTAAAAAAAAAAAATGTGTAAGACATACAATGTATAATTATTACACCATAAAATATTTGATTTTTTTATTATTATTATATTTTTTTTTAGAAACTCTTTATTAGTAAAACATATATATACAGCCAAATAATGGTAAACATTAAATATAAAATTGACAATATTAATAATATAAACAAGAAAAAAATAAATAAAATATATACATATGTCCTAACTAAGGGGCGGGGTTATTGCCTATGGCAATATCTTCCACCCAACCCTTATTGAATGATTGATCTAACTGTACCATTTTGAAATAGCCTGGGCACTGAAACTGGGCATCCATACAACCTCTCTCATAAAGACAGAATTATCATTGGCATTATTTTAAATCTCTATTCAATCAATTCAAATATTACTTTAATGTGAACGGTATTAAGAATAAGGTTTATTATAATTTTATTTGACAATGAGACTACAAAACTTTAAATAGCAGTAGGTAGGTAATTAAATTAAATAGGAAAGACTGTGTCAAGTGTCACCTGTAGCCCATTCCAGAAACACTCTCCATTCTCAAAATTTCCAAATCACTTTTTCAATTGTCACACAACACACTGATTGGTTACTGTGTTCAAATGAACCAACTGGAGTGTTCTGAGTAACAGTTGGAAGGGAGATTATGAGAGTGATTCTGGGTAGGCTACTGGTGACTTGTCACAGTCATTGTATTTTTTTAAACCTCAGACTCAACCAAAAAAATATTGTAAATTTATTTATTTTTTAAAATTAGAATTGAAAAAAAAAACACATTAATGTTAAATAAAACTAAAAAAGAAATTTTCTCCCTTCAGGGTCATTGCCTCCTGGAGATGCCCTCTGGCACGGGCAAGACAGTCTCCCTCCTGTCTCTCATTGTTGCCTACATGTCTGCCAGACCTCTGGAGGTCACTAAGCTTCTGTACTGCTCCCGTACAGTGCCCGAGATTGAAAAGGTAATTTCATAAAATAAATTAATGCCTTTTTTTAAAACTAATATTAAATATTGGTATTAAAGATGTCGACCTCCCCAGTATCTAATATCTTTTAACCAGGTAAAGGTAAAGTGCTCTGAAGTAATGTGAAAGTGATATCAAGGCACAATTATCTTCTTTCTTTTTTTCTTTTTTAAGGACTTTTCCCATAATGGGACTTTCCGTAGTGATTGGGTAGGCTATATAAAGCACTACCCTTCAATACTTTTACATGACTAGCCAGCCTTGTCAGTTTTCCCAAGGGTTTAATGGCTGAAAAAAAGCCCAAGTTTTCACAATGGTTGATCAAACATGGCATTGTGTAGTATAATTTTGGCACTGAAAAACTGCTAGAATTTGTGGAATTTTCATATAAGTTCTAGAATTAAGGCCCAATTTATATACGTCCTAATGTGGTAGTATAAAAAGAAGAAACTGAATTGTTTTTTTTCTGTTCTGTTCAAAGAGCAAATAGCTTTGACTAAATCTAATATTATTACTATGATTATTATTATTATTCTTTCTCCTTACAATTTTAATATGGAAAAAAATAAATTTGATTTCTTTTTTTGTTGTTGTAAATTCCAGGTAGTAGAAGAACTGGCTCGTCTGTTTGAATACTACGCCAAATGCAATGAAGAGAACAAAATGACCGGACTAGTGTTGAGTTCCCGCAAGAATCTGTGCATTCATCCGGAGGTAGGGTTTACTTAAAAATAAGTCATTATTGTTTTATAATTAGTCTCTAGAAAAAATTAGACAGAAGTTTTAAAGTTATCATATTTGTGTTAATCACTTTCGTGATATCACAATTTACTACTCAAACTCTTTTTACTATATCTTTTTTTTTTTTTTTTTTTTTTTTTTTTTAAGCTTTATTAGGAGGACAAACAGGCAATAGTATAAAATTAAGAAGAGAAAGAAGAAAAAAAGAACAAACAAATGACAAAATAAATAAGTAAAAAAGAAAAGAAAATAACAATAATGTCCTACCTAAAGGGCGGGGTTATTGCCTGTGGCAATCTCTTTTTTCGTCCTCAAGATGGTTGGATCTACGTGCCAGGACGACCCGGAAGAAATGCTGGATGCCTTCACAAGACAACCAGGATATCTATCGGCCAAAGACCATCACCTCTCGGATACACAAATCAGAAACCTCACATTCCCCGACTCCTTCCCCTTTTCATCGGTGGAGCAGAGTACACCGGCCTCTTTGCTCCAACTTCTTCTACTAATGGCTGGTATTGAGTCCAACCCTGGGCCCGATGCCTGGTTCTGCTCAGTCTGTCAACAGGAACTCCATCGGAATGCAATCTCTGTCAAATGCAATTCTTGTAATCAATGGTGCCACATGCGAAAATGTACAAACCTTCAATCATGTACAGACTGGACACACTCCTTTGTTGGAACATGCTGCCTTCAAAACATGACCCAAGGGAAAACCAACAACATTGCATCAACCGATCCCTCACTCAAAGTCCTTCAATTTAATTGCAATGGTATCAACAACAAAATTGATGAGATCTTGAAATATATGACCGACAACAACATAAAATTAGCAGCCATACAGGAAACAAAACTTTCAGAAAAATCCAAATTCCCCTCTACTCAAAATGGATTCACAATAGTAAGACAAGACAAACTCAAAAAGAGGGTGGTGGACTTGCTTTCATCATTGACAAGAATATCCTTTATAAGACCACAGTACTCCCAACCCCACCAAATGCTGATACAGTGATAGAACAACAGTGCATTACAGTCTACTCAGGAACTACCGAGATAAACATTGTAAATGTTTACATTCCTCCAACAAGCTGCTGCCCAAGTGGATACAAAACTAGCATCAATCATCTTCTTGACCTTGAGAACTGTATTATTGCTGGAGATCTCAATGCACATCACCCTTTATGGGACTCAAATTTAAACCAAGATCAACGAGGCGAAGACGTAGTGGATGAAATAGACATTTCAAACTATGGAATTATCAATTATCCAGACTCACCTACCAGAATAGCTGGTGATATCATATCGTCGCCTGACTTAACACTTGTGTGCTCTTCATTGCTCCCTAACATTGATTGGAGTACAGATATTCAATTGAGTTCTGACCACTTACCCATCACCTTAACAATTAGCAGAGCCATAACCGTTGTTGAATCTGAGAATAGAACCTACATTAATTTTATCAAAGCGGACTGGGAAAGCTTCCAATCATTCACCGAAACATGCTTTGAAAATATTTCAACACCACCATCAACTGTCATTTCTGGAGAACTAATCTTCAGAAAAATTCTCAATAAAGGAAAACAGCTGCATATCCCTTCAGGAAGAATACCCTTAGTCAAACCCTACTTCCCAACAGAGGCTATCAAGCTAGCTGAAGAAAGAGATAGACTACGTGCTAGAAATCCAACTGACCCATATATAAAAGATCTGAACACCAAGATTACACAATCCGTCTATAAATACAAAAAGAACAAATGGTTAAAACACTTGGAGGAAGCCACTTTCAACAGAGGACCAAAAAACTTGTGGAAAACAACCAGGGGACTTATGAACAAACAAACAGTTCCAAGAAATAATGTCATCCACTTTGACAAACCTTATTCTGATTCTAAGAAATGTGCACAAATGTTTAATAGGCAATTCACCACTCATCCCAATAAACGAGATAAAGCAGGTAGAAATACAAAAAGGCAGTTTCAGAATTACTCTAGTCAGAACAAACACAAAACTGAATTACCTGAACTTACCAGTAATCATGTCGCGGATGCCATCAAGACAATTAAGACCTCCAAAGCGATGGGACCTGATCAAATCTCACCTATCATGATCAAGCACCTTGGTCCACATGCTATATCCTACTTGACAAAAATTCTCAACCTGTCCCTCCAAACACTAACAATTCCGAGTATATGGAAAACTGCCAGGATAATTCCAATCCTTAAACCTGGAAAGAATATGGATGAAGCAAAGTCATACAGGCCAATCTCTCTACTTTCGCCTGTAGCCAAACTCCTTGAGACCCTACTACTTCCTGTAATCACGGATAACATAGATCTTGCCAACCACCAACATGGCTTTCGCAAAATGCGTAGTACAACAACAGCTCTCCATCAACTTCACAATCAGATATCCAATGGACTAAATCAGAATCAACCTTGCGAAAGATCCATCTTGGTGGCACTTGACATGCGCAGTGCCTTCGATACAGTTTCATTAGATATATTGCTTAGTGACATCTTAGCTACCAACATCCCATGGCAAATCAAACGATGGTTGAACATATACATCAGTGGGAGGCAAACATTTGTCGAATTCCGCAACTCCAAGTCGACCTGTAGGAAAATGAAACAGGGGGTCCCCCAAGGGGGGGTAATAAGCCCAACTCTCTTCAATCTATATCTCAGCACCATGCCACAACCCCCCAATAACGTCACCCTCGTCTCTTACGCTGATGACTGCACAATTCTAGCAACGGGCAACGACATTACTATCATGACACAGAACATCAACAACTATCTAGAAACCCTCCACAACTGGCTCAGGGATAGGAACCTACAACTCTCACCTGAAAAATCCACAGCTACACTCTTTACAACATGGACTAAGGAGGTAGGAAGAGAACTTGATATATTCATTAACAACCAACGTATCCCGACTGTCAAAACCCCCAAAATTCTGGGTTTAAATTTCGATCCCATGTTGACATTTGCTGCTCACACCAAAGCAACCTGTAACAAACTGAAAACCAGGAACAATCTGTTGAAATCATTAGCAGGCACCACCTGGGGTAAAGAGAAAGAAACTATGCTTATTGCATACAAAGCTATCAATCGCTCTCTTCTGAATTATGCAGCACCAATTTGGTCACCCCAACTCAGCAAGACCAATTGGAAAAAATTACAGACCTGCCAAAATGCTGCACTTCGCATCTCCACCGGCTGTCACCTCATGGCAAATCAAGATCATCTTCACAGAGAAACAAACATATTACCTGTCGAAGCTCACAATGATATGATCACCCAGCAGTATCTTGTAGCATGTCATGTCAGCAATCACCCGTGCAATAACATAGCCCTAGAACCTTTACCCCCACGTCAAATTCGTAAATCTGTGGTACATTCCAAACCAAAGATAACCAATCTAGTCCAAAATCCTCCACTGACAGAACAACAAGCCAAAGCTTACAAAATGGAAATTCATACCAAAATAGTTGAAACCACAATCCAGCAATACCAACCCAATCGAGTTTTGCACAACACACCACCACCCATATCACCAGAAGAAGTTGAGCTATCAAGAAAAAAACGGTCAATCCTATCCCAACTTCGGTCAGGTTGGTCAAAACAACTCAATGTCTATAGGAACAGACTGGATCCCACAATACCAAATGAATGCCCACTTTACAAAGGTTCACCACACAACTCGGACCACCTTTTCAACTGCCCTCAGAGACCCACAACCCTGACAGTATTGGATCTATGGTCACAACCAAAAGCCGCTGCTGCTTTCCTTCAGCTGGAGGAAGACGAGGAACAAGAGGGATTATGATTATGTGTTTTCGCTACAACAACAACAACCCAACCCTTTTAAAAGCCTAACTAAAATAATTATAAGAGAGAGAAGAAAGGAAAAAAAAAAAAAAATACAATAAAGAGATAATAAAAAAGAGAAACGGAAAGGAATAAAATATATACATGGAATGGAATAATTTTCCAAGAAATGTCTCTTCGTCAAGATCTTAAAAGCCAAGCGATTATCCAAAGTTCTAAGTTCATCAGGCAGCTGATTCCATAATCTAACAGCATTGACTGTAAAACTTTCGCCCATGTAAGTGGTTCGGTGTGTAGGAAGCATGAGATGTGTAGAACGTGTGTTATGATGATGCAATGATGATATCTACGCTGAAACCGGGACTTGAACCACCGACCAAGCTACTGAGGTCGGCTTACCTGGCGTGGAGGCTACCTTGATGAAGAAGGAGGTTCCTCCAGGGTGAGGCCCTTCCATTGCATTTCGGTTGGGTTGACCCCTGCGAGTATTCCAAAAAAAATGGACAATTAACAAAGAAGTCTGACTCCATATCTATCTATCAATCAATCTTCCACCATTGAGAGATATATAATATCCTTGCCTATCATCTCGCAGACAAGGTTGTATTTGTCCTTCATATAAAGTATTCAATAATAATACCGACCTCAGTAGCTTGATCGATAAGGCAGTGGACTTGTAACCTGGAGGTCGGCGGTTCAAGTCCCGGTTTCAGCGTAGATTTAGTAAAGCGAGATTGAGTAGTTGTGGTATCACGACAGTGATAAACACAAATATGATTACTATTCAATAATAATAATACAAGTGCTTCATGACTTCTTCCTCCATGATTTGCTCCCATATCTTTCCTCAATACCGATGTAAAAAATCCCTTTTCCCCCGTGCGTTTTCTCCCTCCTCAGGTGAGCAAAGAGCGGGACGGGAAAATCGTGGAGGGGCGCTGTCACTCTTCTTCCTCCATAGTTTTCTCCCATATCTTTCTCTTTCTCCATGGTTTGCACCTATATCTTTTTTTTTTTTTTTTTTTTTTTTTTTATGCTTTATTAGGAGGACAAACAGGCAACAGTATAAAATTAAGAAAAGAAAGAAGAAAAAAGAACAAACAAATGACAGAATAAATAAGTAAAAAAGAAAAGAAAATAACAATAATGTCCTACCTAAAGGGCGGGGTTATCTTTCCTCAATATCCAGGTAAAAAATACCTTTTCCCCCGTGCGTTTTCTCCCTCCTCAGGTGAGCAAAGAGCGGGACGGGAAGATCGTGGACGGGCGCTGTCACTCCCTCACCTCCCCCCTGGTGCGGGAGCGGGCCAGCACGGGGGGCGAGTCTGGAGTCCCCCCGTTGTGCTCTTTCTAACTACCTACTTTCTTTTTTTGTTGTTTTGATTACCATCCATTGTTTTTTTTTAATTTCTTTGTTTTCGTTATTTGTTTGTATTTGTCCTTCTAATAAAGTATTCAATAAGAATAATAATACAAGTGCTTCATGACTTCTTCCTCCATAGTTTTCTCCCATATCTTTCTCGTCTTCCATAGTTTTCTCCCATATCTTTCTCTTACTCCATAGTTTTCTCCCATATCTTTCTCTTCCTCCATGGTTTTCTCCCATTTCTCTGCAATAAGGTAGAATTATCTTAGGAGATGTCATTCTATGTAAATTTATATTGTACTAAATAAAGAATAAATCAAAATCAAAAAAATCAAATCCCTCAGGTGAGCAAAGAGCGGGACGGGAAGATCGTGGACGGGCGCTGTCACTCCCTCACCTCCCCCCTGGTGCGGGAGCGGGCCAGCACGGGGGGCGAGGCGGGAGGCCCCCCGGTGTGCTCTTTCTTCGAGAAGTGGGACAGTCTGGGGCGGGAGGCGCCCCTGACCCCCGGGGTGTACAGCATGGAGCGGCTGAAGAGCATGGGCCGGGAGCTCGGCATCTGCCCGTACTTCCTCGCGAGACATGCGGTGAGTATTTTTTTTTTTTTTAACACATACACGACCGGTTGTACCACCGGTGGTACAAGCGTGTCTGTACGGAATGGACCGGGTGTACCACCGGTGGGACAAGTGACCCTCTTGATTTCAAACCTGCTTGTCCCACCGGTGGGACACCTATTCCTTTGTTTTAGTATAGAAATATACTCTATACCCCTGTATAATTTTACTCTTCAAGCGGGTTTTTCGGTCCCAGGAGGTCAGATATAGCGGTCCCATGCGTACATACACTGAAAATGGTGCCGGTCGTGTATGTGTTCAAGCTTTATTAGGTAGAACAAAAAATATATACAGTAGAATACAATGAAATATAAAGAAAAACAAAAAGATTAAACAAATATACTAGAAAAAAAAAGAGAAATGTCCTACCTAAAGGGCGGGGTTATTGTCTGTGGCAATCTCACCCTATGATGAGTAATTCATCATCATAGGGAGGCGTCATCGTGAACGATGGTAGCCAGACAGTGGAGGAATGACTCAGCACTTCTACCCCTGTCTTAACAAGGACGCTAATAATTGACAAGGGGACCCCCAGAACCAAGCCTATGCTGGTCTACTCCCTGTTTATAGGCCCTTTTTTTGTTATTGCCTGTGGCAATTTCACCCTATGATGAGTAATTCATCATCATAGGGAGGCGTCATCGTGAACGATGGTAGCCAGACAGTGGAGGACTCAGCACTTCTACTAAGGAGGATAATAATTGACAAGGGGGCCCCCAGAACCAAGCCTATGCTGGTCTACTCCCTGTTTATAGGCCCCCAGCCAGACTGTGAGTAATTGGGGTTTACTTATGATATAATAAAAGTTGAAACCGACCTCAGTAGCTTGATCGATAAGGCGACGGACTTGTAACCTGGAGGTCGGTGGTTCAAGTCCCGGTTTCAGCGTTGTTTTAGTAAAGCGAGTTTGAGTAGTTGTGATATCACAAACGTTATTAACAACATCTCGTAGTATGCCTCCCCTCTGATAGGCGAGGAGTGACACAATACTTCCCATTCAGGTGTCGGGTCAACACGAGCGCACCGGAAGGTGTATCTCTTGCAAACAACTGTAACCAAATTAAGAATACAATTTTTTTTTGGCACGGCGGAGCGAACCCGGGACCTTCCGCATGGCAAGCGAGTGCTTAACCACTGAGCTATTCGTGGGCTCAGTGTTTAAGCAATCGTTAAGCTATAATATAATATAATATACAGGGTGAGCATAAAGTCTCACCCCACCCCCCGTATCTCGAGAATGGCTAAAAATACAAGAAAACGCAAAAACCCGTATTCCTTAATTTTTAGGAGGATTAATTTTCAGCCAAAAATTTTTTGCCTACACGGCCCCAGTCAGGCTGGGCATGGACCAACTTTAAAATCTTAAATAGAATGGTATGTCTTGTGGCATATTTTTTTAAAGGTCTCATAGAGAGAAGTTCATTACAAAAAATTTCAGTGAGCTACGACTTACCATTCTTGAGATACAGGGTCGAACGTCCTGCGTAATATTCATATATTTTGACCTATAACTCGTTAACCGTAAATTATAGAAAATGAAATTTGTTGATAATAACTTCTTATGACAAGCCCTATCGAAAAAAGTATAATTCGACATACTCTGTTGATATTAGTTTCTAGTCGGTTTCGTCAGCCAGCCGGACGAACAGTCCGAAAAATTTTAACGAAAAAAACAAATCAAGTTTTAACTTGTGCGAAAGTTCTTGCCATAAGGAGTTATTATCAACAAATTTCATTTTTCTGGAATTTAAGGTCAACGAGTTATAGGTCTAAATATATGGATATTACGCAGGACGTCCGACCCTGTATCTCAAGAACAGTAAGTCGTAGCTCACAGAAATTTATTGTAATGAACTTCTCTCTAAGAGACCTTTAAAACAATATGCCACAAGACATACTATTCTATTTAAGATTTTAAAGTTGGTCCATGCCCAGCCTGACTGGGGCCCTGTGGGCAATTTTTTTTGGCTGAAAATTAATCCCCCCAAAAACTAGAGAATACGGGTTTTTGCGTTTTCTTGTATTTTCAGCCATTCTTGAGATACGGGGGGTGGGGTGAGACTTTATGCTCACCCTGTATATGGTTAAGCTATAATAAAATCCTTTTTTTATCAGTACCAATCATTCGTTTCTAATGAAAGCTCTTACTTTTAATGCACTTTCCACATAGAAATGGAGATTGATTGTTGCTCTTCTTTGTTCAAGTATTCAAAGAATTGAATACTTGAACAAAAATAAACTCCTCAGAAGTTAGACTTAGCTTATAGGAGATTATTGTTTGTAATATCATTGCTGTACAAATAAATAAAAGTATTCAATTCAATTCTTTAATTTTTCAGATCAAGCAAGCGAAAGTGGTCGTCTACAGCTACCACTACCTGCTGGACCCGAAGATAGCCAACGTGGTGTCCAAGGAGCTGTCCCGCGCCTCCGTGGTGGTGTTTGACGAGGCGCACAACATCGACAATGTGTGCGTGGACTCGCTGAGCGTGCGCATCAATCGGCGCACGATCGAGAAGGCGGTGGGGAATGTGCACACGCTGGAGGCTACTATCAAGGTAATATAATATAATAATAATAATAATATCGCCTTATTTATACTGCCCGATTAAGACAATTAAAGTCCCATTATTCCAGCAGTAAGCCCAAGACATATTATTATGTGGTAAAAACCCAAATGGGAGGATAACTTGTGCATATTTATACAACACTAGCGGGCTGTCGCCCGCTTTGCGGGCCGAGGCATGGCCGTGAAAGCATAAAATCCTTTTTCGCCAATGGCAGGTGTTGTAGTGGGAATTTCGAAAAATCCCGTCTTATTGCACATCTAGACTATAAGACAAAGCTACCTACCAAATTTCAGCTTCCTAGGACTTACCAGTTCGGAGAAACAGTGATGAATCAGTCAGTCAGTGAGTGAAACTCTCTTATATAAGTATAGATGTATGTACACGTACACAATGAGGCTTAAGAATAATATTAATACTAATTTAGACAAAAAAAAAACTTAATGCTAGATGTATGTACACAATTAGGCTTAAGAATAATATTAATACTAATTTAGACAAAAAAAAAAAAAAAAAAAAAAAAAAACTTAATGCTAGATGTATAAGAAACGTAAGTGGAAAAATGAAGAGTTTATAGTGACAGGCAGTCATGAAATGAAACTGATGAGGAATTACTCTCATACCTACTTAAATACTACAAGGTAAAATAGTGAGGTAAAATTCTGTGTTCGTGAAACAGGCACTGGTAAGTGGCAGAGAATGCCCGTGGCATTAACTTCGACCCGGGTTACAAGACAATTATTGTGAATATAAAGGCGGTGGGGAATGTGCAGACGCTGGAGGCTACTATCAAGGTAATATAATATAATAATAATAATAAACCAGCATTGGCTTGGTTCTGGGGGCCCTTGTCAATTATGAGCCTCCTTGTAAAGACAGTGGTAGAAGTGCCTTGTCATTCCTCCACTGTCTGGCTACCATCGTTCACGATGATGCCACCCTATGATGATGAATAGTAATAATAAATCATTTTTTGTTTTATTTTTCATATTTTTTTTTTATACAGAGGACCCGTCCTAAGCCATTTTTATTTGGCTTCTAAGATGTTATTTGGCTACTAAGGTGGTGTTCGTGATCGTGAAACAGGTAAGTGGGAGAGAATGCCCAAGGCATTAACTTCGACCCGGGTTAAAAGACAATTATTGTAAATATAAAGGCAGTGGGGAATGTGCACCATTGAGAAGGCGGTGGGGAAATTGTTGTATTTGTGGTGAAGCACAAGGCCTCTTCACAATTTTTGTGGATAGTGCAGCATTACTAATAGCCTCCTTTACATTTCGAATTATTCTATGACATTAATTTCTTTTTACTCTGGTAATGCCGCCACTGGTCGTTACTCATACAAGTAACTACTCATTTTTCCTCACGAGGTATGAGTGGACCCCGAACATCCAAGTACAGAGCAGAAAAATTCCTGCCCCGCTGGGGATCGAACCCAGGTCACCGTGTGTGCAATGCCTAGCGCGCTAACTCACTCTGCCACGTTGACTACCATCAAGGTAAAATTCTGTGTTCGTGAAACAGGCACTGGTAAGTGGCAGAGAATGCCCGTGGCATTAACTTCGCCCCGGATTAAAAGACAATTATTGTAAATATAAATTTCAATAATTTTGTTCTATATTACGTCCGAGAAATTTCTAAGATTAGAAATCGGAAGTATTGTGTTCGTTTTTTTTTTTTTTTTTTTAATTTTTTTTCTTCTTTTTATTGATTTTTTGTTGATGGTTTTTTATATATAAAAATAATGTTGTTCTATATTATTTTTTTAAGTTTTTTTTCTTCTTTTTATTGATTTATTGTTGATCATGTTGTATAAAATATTGAAGTGTAGATTGTTATGTAAAAAATATATGCCAAAAATCCGAGTGTAATATTATTATAAAACTTCATTATTGCCAAACTAGCGCCACTCTTGACCCCTATTCTCATAGAGGCTGACTCAGAGTCTTATTAATTTGTGGTCATATACTGAAATAAATTAAGAAAAAAAACATGCATTGGGCGGGATTCGCTCCAACGGACAGACTAGCGCGTTAACCAGTTCAATACTAGGGCACTGTATTTTCAGTACATGATAAAGACTGATTTGCGTTCACATATTAAAAAAAAAATGAAGAATACAAAACTTTCCTTATCATAGGATAAGGAAAGGTAAAGTGCCCTGAAGTAATGCGAATACGGTATTACCTTTTAAAAAAAAAAAAAAAAAAAAAAAAAGGATAAGGAAAGTAAAAATTCATGGGTGGGATTCGAACCAACGGATCCCTGCGCTACCTGGATTACCAGACGAGCGACTTAACCCACTTGACCATTGTTCCCAGGACATGAAAGAGGCTGACTCGGCCAAGCTCAGAGAGGAGTACGCCCGACTGGTGGAAGGTCTGAGAGATGCTCACTCCGCCAGGGAGACGGACGTGGTTCTGGCTAACCCTGTATTGCCTGACGAGATACTACAAGGTGAGTAGACGTGGTTCTGGCTAACCCTGTATTGCCTGACGAGATACTACAAGGTAAGTACTTAGAATTACCTTGTTTAACGCCGAATTGTTCTGATGATTGCAGGGTTTTCAGTGAAACCCTTACAATTAACACTGCGACCTAGTTAGATCTATTGTGACCAGTTGATTCTATTCGGTTTTAACGTCCTGATTTGAGATAGTCAGGACGGGGGTTTTACCCTCCATTCGCTGGGAATCGTACCAGCTACCCTCATTAACCTCACCCAGCTTGGGTAGGGCCGGAAATGGCAGCCTCACGTGTTTGGATGGAACAGAATTTTCTTCGAAAAGTCTGCCCCAGCCGGGAGTTGAACTCGGGAACTCTGGACTACGGGCAGTAGTCACAACCATTACGCCACGGAGGCTGCTTAGGACTTAGAATTATACCTGGTTTATACATGCTGGTTAGGAGTAAGAAGTCCCCTTATCACAGCAGTCTAAACAAGGTCTTATGTATTTAGAAGTAAGAAAACAAAACAAAACAATTATTATACCTAGTTTAATTAAAATTAAAAAAAAAACACAATTAAAAAAGAAAAAAAAAATATCTAAAAATGAGAAAAAAATGTTCAGTGTGAAGGGAGATTTAAGTTTAAGAAGGGAGGAAAGTCAGAAACCGTTTCTAGATCACATTCACGTAATACAGACACACAAAGTCTTTCTTGGTCATTTAAAAAGAAACTGACTACTTGTGGTTCTGGCTAACCCTGTATTGCCTGACGAGATACTACAAGGTAAGTAGACGTGGTTCTGGCTAACCCTGTATTGCCTGACCAGATACTACAAGGTAAGTAGACGTGGTTCTGGCTAACCCTGTATTGCCTGACGAGATACTACAAGGTAAGTAGATATGGTTCTGGCTAACCCTGTATTGCCTGACCAGATACTACAAGGTAAGTAGACGTGGTTCTGGCTAACCCTGTATTACCTGACGAGATACTACAAGGTAAGTAGATATGGTTCTGGCTAACCCTGTATTGCCTGACGAGATACTACAAGGTAAGTAGACGTGGTTCTGGCTAACCCTGTATTGCCTGACCAGATACTACAAGGTAAGTAGACGTGGTTCTGGCTAACCCTGTATTACCTGACCAGATACTACAAGGTAAGTAGACGTGGTTCTGGCTAACCCTGTATTGCCTGACGAGATACTACAAGGTAAGTAGACGTGGTTCTGGCTAACCCTGTATTGCCTGACCAGATACTACAAGGTAAGTACTTAGAATTACCTTGTTTAACGCCGAATTGTTCTTATGGTTGGAAGATTTTTTTATTATTTGACCTGGTTGCAGGGTTATTTCAAATTATTTATTTCAAGATTTATTTATTTACAAGATTTATTTAAATATTTACAAGATTTATTTCAATATTTACAAGATTTATGTCAATATTTACAAAATTTATTTCAATATTTACAAGATTTATTTCAATAGGTACAAGATTTATTTCAATTTCACAGAGGTTGTGCCCGGCAACATTAGAACAGCGGAGCACTTCGTTGGCTTTCTCAAGCGGTTCATCGAGTATTTGAAAACCAGACTGCGGGTCCAACAGGTGATCCAGGAATCTCCGGCCACCTTCCTCAAGGATATAAGTAGTAAGGTAAGGAACCGACCTCAGTAGCCTGATCGATAAGGCGGCAGACTTGTAACCTGGAGGTCGGTGGTTCAAGTCCTGGTTTCAACGTAGATTTATAGTAAAGCTAGTTTGAGTAGTTTTGATATCACAAAAGTTATTAACACAAATATCATAACTTTGAAAGTAAAAAAAGTATCAATCAATCAAATGTTTATTGTGAATAAATATATACAAAGTATGTGTTTCACATTTATCCTAAATGACTAATTAGATACTAAATATTAAACTAAACTTAAACTAATGCGCCAGAGGCAACCAGTCTCAGGCATCAAGTGATCCCAGGAAAAGGAGAAGCAAAGTAGTAAGGTAAGAATAGAAGTCATTTTTATTTATTTATTTATTTAGAAACTCTTTATTAGTAGGAAGAACATATATATACAGACAAATAATGGTAAATATAAAAATAGACAATATTAATCTTCTTCTTCTTCTTCTTCTTCTTCTTTTACTCTGTCTTATCCCGCTCAAGCAGGGTCGACGTTGTTCAACCTCATGGTTGAGGTTGATTGGTTTTGGCACATTTTTTTACGGCTGGATGCCCTTCCTAACGCCAACGATTCTATTTGATTTAACGTCCTGGATTAGGACGGGGGTTTTACCCTCCATTCGCTGGGAATCGTACCAGCTACCCACATTAACCTCACCCAGCCTGGGTAGGGCCGGAAATGGCAGCCTCACGTGTTTGGATGGAACAGAATTTTCTTCGAAAAGTCTGCCCCAGCCGTGAGTTGAACTCGGGAACTCTGGACTACGGGCAGTAGTCACAACCATTACGCCACGGAGGCTGCAAAAATAGACAATATTAATAATATAAACAAGGAAAAAAAAAAAAACAAAACAAAAAAACAAAATATATACATATGTCCTAACTAAAGGGCGGGGTTATTGCCTATGGCAATCTCTTCCACCCAACCCTTGTAAGGATTGAGTGGAAGTCATGAGGTAAGGATACAAGTAGTCTGGCCGGGGGACGTTAAACAGGGAGAAGACCAGTGTCTGGCTAGAGGACTATAAACAGAGAACAGACTCGCCAACCCATACAAGCCAGGCTAGCTTGCAGTTTCCTAAGGGTTAAATGGCTTATGAAGAAAAGTCCAAGTCCTCATGATATTTTATCGCACATAGAAATACGTGGTTCAGGACGAGCCAACTTTGAAATAAAGTTGACTGGAGACCATCGCTCACCCCTCCAGCTGTAGCCAAGCTGGCTACAACAAAAACATAAGGATACAAGACATGAGGTAAGGATATTATTAAGGTAAAAGTAGTTAGGGAAGGAATAAAGTCATTATAGTTAAATTATTAGTTAATAATAATTAATTAAAATTATTATTAACTAGCGGGCTGTCGCCCGCTTTGCGGCCCGAGGCATGGCCGTGAAAGCAAAAAGTCCTTTTTCGCCAATGGCAGGTGTTGTAGTGGGAATTTCGAAAAATCCCGTCTTATTGCACATCTAGACTATAAAACAAAGCTACCTACCAAATTTCAGCTTCCTAGGACTTACCAGTTCGGAAAAACAGTGATGATTAGTCAGTCAGTGACTTTGACATTTATATATTAAGATTAATAATATTTTTATCATTATTTTTATTAAATTAGAATGTTATATTGTATTACAAAATATCCAATGAAATTTGAAATGATTTCATTCTTCCCCAGGTTTGCATCGAACGGAAGCCTCTGAGGTTCTGTGCAGAGCGGCTAGCTTCTCTCCTGAGGACTTTAGAGATAACAAATCTGACGGACTTCTCTTCTCTAGTTGTGGTCACCCATTTGGCCACGCTCGTATCCTCCTATACTAAAGGTAAATACCGACAACCTCAGTAGCTCGATCGATAAGGCGGCAGACTTGTAACCTGGAGGTCGGTGGTTCAAGTCCCGGTTTCAGCGTGGATTTTTTAAAGCGAGTTTGAGTAGTTGTGATATCACGAAAGAGATTAAAACACAAATATGATAACTTACTAAAGCTTAAGTTATTGTTATACATGTAACTGGTCATGATATGGCCATACAGTTGAAGCGCGTTAACACACACTCTCATTTCTCCTCACCCCCCCCCCCCCCTCCCCCCCCAAAAAAAGGCATCGTACGGTCCCGGGTTCAAACCCCGGAATCGACAAAAATTGGTATTCACAATTTGATAAGAGTTGTTTATTCTTTCCGGTTTGCTATGGTTAGAAACCAATTTCAGCTCGATTGGTCTTGTAGTACTCGAGATATGCTATGGCATAGAATTTAATATTTAAATGACTGCCCGTAGTCCAGAGACCTCGAGTTCGATTCTCGGTTGGGGCAGACTTTTTGAAGAAAATTCTGTTCTCTCCAAACACGTGAGGCTGGCATTTCGGGCCCTACCCTATCCTAGGCAGGGTGAGGTTAATGTGGGTAGCTGGACGATTCCCGGCGAAAGTAGGGTAAAACCCTCGTCCTGACTACTTCAAATCAGGACGAAATAGAATGAACTGGTCATAATAGATTTAAGTAGAGATCGGTGGTGATTATTGGTGCTTCTCTTGTGAAACTCCAACCAGTTTTCAATAATAAGCCTGGGGAGAGAGTAGGTATATAAATAAGATTGCATTGTAAATATGTGAGGATTTGCAAACAATTAATGTACTATTTGGCAAATTCCATACTTAAGAAAAAGCCAAAGTAAAGCCATTGTTATTGTAAAGCCATTACATCAACATTTGTAAAAATTTAAATTACAAGTATTACCTAATGAAAGAATGAGAGACACGAATAAAAAGAGATGTTGAGAGAGAGTGAAAATGATATTTGATTTAATTTTTATTATTTAATTACTTATTTTTTTTTACATCTGTATATGTTTATAAATAAAGCTAAACTACAAGTTGTGAACAACCCTAGCTATAAGTTTTTCTATGTAATTTATGTATAATGTATTGTAAAATATGACATAACGTCATAAATAAACAATTAAAAAGAAAAATGTTCAAAAAATAATTCTCTTGGGTTCCAGGTTTCGCCATCATAGTTGAACCATTCAGCGACAAGGCGCCGACCGTTCCCAATCCCGTCCTCTACTTCTGCTGTCTGGACTCTTCGCTCGCCATCAAACCGGTGTTCGACCGGTTCCAAACCGTGGTGATCACCTCGGGGACTCTCTCACCGCTCGATATGTATCCGAAGATCCTGAACTTTCAGCCGGTGATCATGAACTCGTTCACAATGACGCTGGCGAGGCCTTGCCTACTGCCCATGGTGAGTGTTGGGTGGAAGAGATTGCCACAGGCAATAACCTACTTCTCTTCTTTATTTTTCCTTCCAACTTATTTGTTCATTTTTAATTCAATTTTAATGAAAAAAAAAAAAAAAAAAAAAAAAAATGTGTAAGACGTACAATGTATAATTATTACACAATAAAATATTTGATTGATTGATTGATTGATAACCCCGCCCTTTAGGTAGGACATTAACTTCATTTTTTTTTTTTTTTGTTAATGTATCTTTCCTTAATCTTATTGTTTTTCTTTATAATTTCATTCTATTTTACTATATGTACGTATATTTGTTGTTCTACCTAATAAAGCTTACTATAATAATTGTGTGAGGAAAATAGAGGTGAGTGAGGGAATTGTTGAGTGTTTGTGTGAGGAAAATAGAGGTGTGTGAGGGAGTTGGTGAGTGTTTGTGTGAGGAAAACAGAGATGAGTCAGTTAATTGTTGAGTGTTTGTGTGAGGAAAATAGAGGTGAGTCAGTTAATTGTTGAGTGTTTGTGTGAGGAAAACAGAGGTGAGTCAGTTAATTGTTGAGTGTTTGTGTGAGGAAAACAGAGGTGAGTCAGTTAATTGTTGAGTGTTTGTGTGAGGAAAATAAAGGTGAGTGAGTGAATTGGTGAGTGTTTGAGTGAGGAAAATAGAGGTGAGTGAGGGTGGTATGCATAGTCATTCCTCAAATTGAGGTCTTCCTCAAAACTTCACTCAATAGCATTTTCGTATGCATGAACCTCCCTCGATTACATTTTTTGAGGAAGGCTCCTCAATGGTTGAGGAGCTCCTCGTTTCAAGGTAGATCTGGATCTACCTCAAACCTTCCCTCAATCTAATAGTGCTCTTATCAGTTTGAATTTGTTTTGTATCACTTTCAATTTGATTATTTTTTCTCGCGTATTTTTCAACTTTTTGTAATAATGAAAAGTCTATTATAAAGAGCTTTCTAATATAGGCAGTTCTCTCTTACACAGAAACAGGTGACGCAGTGACCTGAGATTTTCTCTAGTATAAAGAGTTTTCTATTATATCCCGTTATTTTATATCTAGGTTTGACTGTACTCATACTTATACTCACTTACAGTAGTCACCGTGGCAGAGTGAGTTAGCGCGCTAGGCATTGCACGCATGGTGACCTGGGTTCGATTCCCAGCGGTGCAGGAATTTTTCTGCTCTGTACTTGGATGCTCGGGGTCTACTCATATACCTCGTGAGGAAAAATGAGTAGTTACCTGTATGAGTAACGACCAGTGGCGGCATTACCAGAGTAAAAAGAAATTAATGTAATAGAATAATTCGAAAAGTACAGGAGGCTCTTAGTAATGCTGTGCTACCCACAAAAATTGTGAAGAGGCCTTGTGCTTCACCACAAATAAAATCATACATACATACATACTTATACTCACTTAATTTCAGATCGTCGCCAAGGGCAATGACCAGGTGACGATTTCGTCCAAGTTTGAGACCCGGGATGACATCAGCGTGATCCGAAACTACGGTCAGCTCCTGGTGGACATTGCGTCAGTTGTGCCTGACGGCGTGGTGTGCTTCTTTACGTCCTACCTGTATCTGGAGAGTGTGGTTGCGTCTTGGTATGATCAAGGTAAGTAAGATTGCGACCTGAACTGCGATCAAATTGCGACCATAATGTGCTTTTAGTTTCTGGAAGGTGTTGTGTGCTTATTTACATAATATCTGGATCTGGAAAGTGTGGTCGTGTCTTGGTATGATCAAGTAAGATTGCGACCTAAACTGCGGTCAAATTGCGACCATAATGTGTTTATAGTTTCTGGAAGGTTTTGTGTGCTTCTTTACGTCCTACCTATCTGAAGAGAGTGGTAAGATACGAATATTGTGGCCTATAATTACATCTTTACATCCTATAGGACATAGTTGCGTCTTGGTAACAATCAGTGTTACATATTCGAATGAAATTGTCACATTTGTGTTATTCACAGTAAAATTACTCAAATTCGCTTTATTAAATTTTTGCTGAAATTAAACTACCGACCTCCAGGTTATAAGTTCGACGCTTTATCAATGAAGCTATTGAGGTAAATATTCGAATGTTGAGGTTGCACAGTTTCTAGTCGTACTGTGGGTCTAATCTACTCAGAAATTAATTTATAAGACGATCTTATCGAATACCACATCAGCTACCAAGTATTGTTAGTGCTAGTGGTTACGGCGCTATGCTTGTAATGTAAACAATAACTCAGTGGTTAAGGACTCGCTTGCCTTGTGGAAGGTCCGGGTTCGAACCCCCCGCTGACAAAAAATTGTATTCAAAATTTGGTTACAGTTGTTTGTAAGGGATACCTTACAAACAACTCGGTGCGCTCGTGTTAACCCAGCACCTAAATGGGAAGTACCTATCGCCCGTCAGAGGGGAGGCATACTACGGGATGGGCAGGCTACAACACAGACCATAAGCGTCTACAATAGCTCCTGTTTCATGGCTACGAAATAAAAAAGGCTGTGAATCTTTTAAAAAAAAAAAAAAAATCTAGCGCATGGACTCGTGATGTGTGGTACAAATTCCACCCAATGTTTGGATTTTTCTTCATCTTTTTTTTTTTTTTTTTTTTTTTTTTTTTTTTACAAGGTTATTGTGCCCGAAACCGCTTTCGCATTACTTCAGGGCACTTTACCTTTACATCCATGCCATTCCGGAATCGGAAAACTCGGTTAGAATATTCCGCTCCGGCCGGAATTCGAACCCGCAACCTCCGGGTCAGTTACCAATGCTCTTAACCACTGAGCCACGGAGGTAGGCCTTCATGAAGGAGGAGGTTTTCTTCATCTATTTCGGTAAGTAACAACGTAGTTATAATGTTATTGGGGGTGGGTATGTCCGTATTCTAAATACTAAATTATACAAACAAAAAACTTATTCTGTGTGTTTGCAGGTATCATCGACAATCTTCAGAAGAGGAAGCTTCTGTTCATTGAGACTCAGGACGCGGCAGAAACGAGTCTGGCGCTGGTCAACTATATTCAGGTTAGTGAGGCTTCATACCTATAAAATTGCTGTCCTTTTTAAAAAAAATAAAGATGAGTGTTTCATAGCCTTTTTTTATTTCGTACCCATGAAATAGGAGCTACTGTAGACGCTTGTGGTCTGTGTTCTAGCCTGCCCATCCCGTAGTATGCCTTCCCTCTGATGGGCGAGAAGTGACACAATAATTCCCATTTAGGTGCTGGGTCAACACGAGCGCACCGGAAGGTATCCCTTACAATCAATTGTAACCAAATTAAGAACACAATTTTTTATCGGCACGGGGGATCGAACCCCCCGTGATGAGTATTTCACAGCTTCTTTTATTTCGCAGCCATTGAACAGTAGCTTTCTCTGCTACATCACTTCAATGGGGTTCGGTGGAAGAGAAAGCCACAGGCTTTAACCTCGCCACTTGGTTCACTACATATCCTATTGTGTTCTTTTTTTTTTTCATGTCCTATTTGATGAATGTATGTAGTTGACCAATAAAGTGTTATATAATAATAATAATAATAATAATCTTTCTTGTAAAATAATATTTCTCAATTGTAAAATAATATTACAAATAAATAAAATTATTATTATAATAATCTTTCTAATTTCCCAGGCGTGTGAGAGTGGACGCGGCGCCGTGCTCCTGTCAGTGGCGCGGGGTAAGGTCTCCGAAGGGGTCGACTTCGACCATCACCTCGGCCGAGCCGTCCTCATGTTCGGGATCCCCTACGTGTTCACCCAGTCCCGGATCCTGAGGGCGAGACTCGAGTACCTGCGAGACCAGTTCCAGATTCGCGAGAACGACTTCCTCACGTTCGACGCGATGCGGCATGCGGCGCAGTGTGTGGGCAGAGCCATACGAGGTATGGGGTTATATTAATTAATTTGAAGGTTTGATTTTTTTAAGGATTCAACCAAAATAATACGCCTAGACTCATTAGTCCCTGGTCAGGCAGTAAAAAAAAATCGATTTTATTATTAATCACCAAAAACTGAATAGGTTATAATAGTTCGTAATTATTTTTTATGTACCTATTATAATAATTTGTATAAAGCTTTTTTTAAGAAGGTAATTGTGTCTTGGAACCGCATTCACAATACTTCAAGTCGCTTTACAAGGTTTCTTTATAGTTAGTTATATTATTTGTGTTAATCACTTTCGTGATATCACAACTACTCAACAACGCCTTACTATATCTATGCTGAAACCCCGGACTTGAACCACTGACCTCCAGGTTACAAGTTACACAAGTCCGCCGCCATATCAACCAAGCTACTGAGGTCGGTTTCTTTTCTTTCTAGAATGGATCAGAGTGAAAGGCGACGAAAACCCAATTTTGAGTAAATCAGCTCTAAAGTTTTGGGTCGTGTATAAATTCTACACTTACTTTAATTGCATGGTATTTGTAAGTTTACAGCAGTTATAGTGTTTGAAAGTCTACTGGAGTTGGTTTGTTGTTGCTCCGAAAATATTTTTTAAAAAAATTCTCTGCACTAACACTTGTGGTGCTCTCTATCGAAAAGTATTTGAGTTAGATTGTTGGTCGTCAGTTCCACTGAAAGGTAATTCATGACTCAATCTAGTCATATGATAGATGGTTCAGAGCTAAAGGCGACCAACTTCATTTTTTGAAGAAAAAAAATCCGTTACTCATACGACTAGATTGAGTCATGAATTATCTTTCAGTGGAACTGACGACCAACACCCTAGCTCAAATACTTTTCGATAGAGAGCAGCACAAGTGTTTGTGCACTGAATATTTTCGGAGCAACAACAAACCAACTCCAGTAGACTTTCAAACACTATAACTGTCATCTAGTAGACTTTCAAACACTATAACTGATATATTTTACTGTTCTATGTCCCCAGGAAAAACCGACTACGGCATCATGATCTTCGCGGACAAACGGTTCGGCCGGGCGGACAAACGGTCGAAGCTGCCCAAGTGGATTCAGGAGTACCTGACCGACAACCTGACCAACCTGAGCACCGAGGAGGCGGTGCAGCTCTCCAAGCGGTGGCTGCGCCAGATGGCGCAACCCTTCACCCGGGAAGATATGCTGGGCGTGGCCCTGCTCACCCTGGACCAACTGCTGGAGAAGGAGGCGGCCAGGACTGCCTCCGCGGAGGAGGAGGAGGTGGTTCCGAGATAAGCGGGAGAGGATCCGAGATAATAATATCTTGACCAATGTTCTGATGTAATCTGAACTAAAGTTCCGAGATAAGCTGGAGAGGTTCCGAGATAATACTATCTTGACCAATGTTCTGATGTAATCTGAACTAAAGTTCCGAGATAAGCTGGAGAGGTTCCGAGATAATACTATCTTGACCAATGTTCTGATGTAATCTGAACTAAAGTTCTGAGATAAGCTGGAGAGGTTCCGAGATAATGTGGAGAGGTTCCGAGATAAGCTGGAGAGGTTCCGAGATAATACTATCTTGACCAATGTTCTGATGTAATCTGAACTAAAGTTCCGAGATAAGCTGGAGAGGATCCGAGATAATAATATCTTGACCAATGTTCTGATGTAATCTGAACTAAAGTTCCGAGATAAGCTGGAGAGGTTCCGAGATAATACTATCTTGACCAATGTTCTGATGTAATCTGAACTAAAGTTCCGAGATAAGCTGGAGAGGTTCCGAGATAATACTATCTTGACCAATGTTCTGATGTAATCTGAACTAAAGTTCTGAGATAAGCTGGAGAGGTTCCGAGATAATGTGGAGAGGTTCCGAGATAAGCTGGAGAGGTTCCGAGATAATACTATCTTGACCAATGTTCTGATGTAATCTGAACTAAAGTTCTGAGATAAGCTGGAGAGGTTCCGAGATAATCTGGAGAGGTTCCGAGATAAGCTGGAGAGGTTCCGAGATAATACTATCTTGACCAATGTTCTGATGTAATCGGAATCGGAACTCTAAAGTTCCGAGATAATCTAGATTGATTCCGAGATAATGTGGCGAGACAATTTGGAGAGGGTCCGAGATAATGTGGCGAGATAATTTGGAGTGGTTCCGAGATAATAATATCTAGACAGTTCTGAGGTAATCGGAACTAAAGTTCTAAGATAAGCTGGAGAGGGTCCGAGATAATGTGGCGAGATAATTTGGAGTGGTTCCGAGATAATAATATCTTGACAGTTCTGAGGTAATCGGAACTGAAGTTCCGAGATAAGCTGGAGAGGTACCGAGATAATGTGGCGAGATAATTTGGAGTGGTTCCGAGATAATAATATCTTGACAGTTCTGAGGTAATCGGAACTAAAGTTCTAAGATAAGCTGGAGAGGGTCCGAGATAATGTGGCGAGATAATTTGGAGTGGTTCCGAGATAATAATATCTTGACAGTTCTGAGGTAATCGGAACTAAAGTTCCGAGATAAGCCGGAGAGGTACCGAGATAAGCTGGAGAGGTTCCGAGATAAGCTGGAGAGGATCCGAGATAATCTGGAGAAGTTCTGAGATAAGCTGGAGAAGTTCTGAGATAAGCTCTTTAAATAATATGTATATTTATTTAGATAGTTTCTTTTTTTAATTTAAAACCAACATTATTATAACATTATGACCAACCTGAGCACCGAGGAGGCGGTGCAGCTCTCCAAGCGGTGGCTGCGCCAGATGGCGCAACCCTTCACCCGGGAAGATATGCTGGGCGTGGCCCTGCTCACCCTGGACCAACTGCTGGAGAAGGAGGCGGCCAGGACTGCCTCCGCGGAGGAGGAGGAGGTGGTTCCGAGATAAGCGGGAGAGGTTACGTGATAAAGTGGAGAGTTTCCGAGATAATACTATCTTGACCAATGTTCTGATGTAATCTGAACTCTATCTTGACTAAAGTTCTAATGTTATCTGAACTGTAAAGTTCCGAGATAAGCTGGAGAGGATCCGAGATAAACTGGAGAAGTTCTGAGATAAGCTGGAGAGGGTCCGAGATAAGCTGGAGAAGTTCCGAGATAAAGTGGAGAGGTTCCGATATAATACTATCTTGACTAAAGTTTTGATGTAATCTGAACTAAAGTTGCGACATAATCTAGATTGATTCCTAGATAATGTGGCGAGACAATTTGAAGTGGTTCCGAGATAATAATATCTTGACAGTTCTGAGGTAATCGGAACTAAAGTTCCGAGATAAGCTGGAGAGGATCCGAGATAAGCTGGAGAGGTTCCAAGATAAGCTGGAGACGTTCCGAGATAAGCGGGAGACGTTCCGAGATAAGCGGGAGACGTTCCGAGATAAGCGGGAGAGGATCCGATATAATGTGGCGAGATAATTTGGAGTGGTTCCGAGAAGCTGGAGAGGATCCGAGATAAGCGGGAGAGGGTCCGAGATAATGTGACGAGATAATTTGGAGAGGTTCCGAGATAAGCGGGAGAGGTTCCGAGATAAGCTGGAGAGGATCCGAGATAAGCTGGAGAGGTTTCGAGATAAGCTGGAGAGGATCCGAGATAAGCGGGAGAGGGTCCGAGATAATGTGACGAGATAATTTGGAGAGGTTCCGAGAAGCTGGAGAGGATCCGAGATAAGCGGGAGAGGTTACGTGATAAGCTGGAGACGTTCCGAGATAGTCTGGAGAGGATCCGAGATAAGCTGGAGAGGGTCCGAGATAATGTGACGAGATAATTTGGAGAGGTTCCGAGAAGCTGGAGAGGGTCCGAGATAATGTGACGAGATAATTTGGAGTGGTTCCAAGATCAGCTGGAGAGGATCCGAGATAAGCTGGAGAGGTTCCGAGATAAGCTGAAGAGGTTCCGAGATAAGCTGAAGAGGTTCCGAGATAAGCTGAAGAGGTTCCGAGATAAGCTGGAGAGGTTCCGAGATAAGCTGGAGACGTTCCGAGATAAGCTGAAGAGGTTCCGAGATAAGCTAGAGATTTAGAGAGGTTCCGAGATAAGCTGGAGAGGATCCGAGATAAGCTGGAGAGGTTCCGAGATAAGCTGAAGAGGTTCCGAGATAAGCTGAAGAGGTTCCGAGATAAGCTGAAGAGGTTCCGAGATAAGCTGGAGAGGTTCCGAGATAAGCTGGAGACGTTCCGAGATAAGCTGAAGAGGTTCCGAGATAAGCTAGAGATTTAGAGAGGTTCCCAGATAAGCTGGAGAGGTTCCGAGATAAGCTGGAGACGTTCCGAGATAAGCTGAAGAGGTTCCGAGATAAGCTGGAGAGGTTCCGAGATAAGCTGGAGAGGTTCCGAGATAAGCTGGAGAGGTTCCGAGATAAGCTGAAGAGGTTCCGAGATAAGCTGAAGAGGTTCCGAGATAAGCTGGAGAGGTTCCGAGATAAGCTGGAGACGTTCCGAGATAAGCTGAAGAGGTTCCGAGATAAGCTAGAGATTTAGAGAGGTTCCGAGATAATCTGGAGAGGTTCCGAGATAAGCTGGAGACGTTCCGAGATAAGCTGAAGAGGTTCCGAGATAAGCTAGAGATTTAGAGAGGTTCCGAGATAAGCTGGAGAGGATCCGAGATAAGCTGAAGAGGTTCCGAGATAAGCTGGAGAGGTTCCGAGATAAGCTGGAGAGGTTCCGAGATAAGCTGGAGAGGTTCCGAGATAAGCTGGAGACGTTCCGAGATAAGCTAGAGATTTAGAGAGGTTCCGAGATAAGCTGGAGAGGATCCGAGATAAGCTGGAGAGGTTCCGAGATAAGCTGGAGAGGTTCCGAGATAAGCTGGAGACGTTCCGAGATAAGCGGAAGAGGATCCGATATAATGTGGCGAGATAATTTGGAGTGGTTCCTAGATAAGCTGGAGAGGGTCCGAGACAAGCGGGAGAAGTTACGTGATAAGCTGGAGAGGTTCCGAGATAGTCTGGAGAGGATCCGAGATAAAGTGGAGAGGTTCCGAGATAGTCTGGAGAGGATCCGAGATAAAGTGGAGAGGTTCCGAGATAATACTATCTTGACTAAAGTTCTGATGTAATCTGAACTAAAGTTGCGAGATAATCTAGATTGATTCCGAGATAATGTGTCGAAACAATTTGGAGTGGTTCCGAGGTAATAATATCTTGACAGTTCTGAGGTAATCGGAACTAAAGTTCCCAGATAAGCTGGAGAGGATCCGAGATAATCTGGAGAGGGTCCGAGATAAGCTGGAGAGGTTCCGAGATAAGCTGGAGAGTTTCCGAGATAATCTGGAGAGGTTCCGAGATAATCTAGGGTAATTCCGAGATAATACTATCGTGACTAAAGTTGAGATGTAATCTGGAACTGGTGAGGTTCCGAGGTAATAGCTTGACTAAAGTTCTGATGTAATCTGAACTAAAACTCCGAGATAATCTAGATTCATTCCGAGATAATGTGGCGAGATAATTTGGTGTGGTTCCGAGATAACAATATCTTGACAGTTCTAAGGTAATCGGAACTAAAGTTCCGAGATAATTTGGAGTGATTCCGAGATAATAATATCTTTACTAAAGTTCTGAGGTAACCTGAACTAAAATTTCGGGATAATCTGAACTGAAGTTGTGAGATTATCTGAACTGAAATGATGTTCTCACATTATCTAAACTGAATTTCTGAGTTTATCTGATCTAAAGATCTGAGATCATCTGAACTAAATTTTCTAACCTGACTGGTAAACAGAAGAGCGCGGGTTCAAATGTTTATGATGATGGAAATCTGAGATTTACACCACATGAATTATTAAAATGTAAATAGGTATACATTTTGTACTGTGAAAAATAAAATGATTGTAATGAATATTAATTTAAATAGTTTTAGAGTCTAGTCATTTTTCTTTTTCTTTGCTAAGAACATCTAGGTCACTCAAGATGGGAGTTTAACTTTCTTTCGCTGGAAACTAACAAACCACTGTCTACAGTAGCTCCTGTTTCTTGGCTACGAAATAAAAAAAAGGCTGTGAAAAAACAAAATTGGGAAGAAAGAGAGAAAAAAAGGCTTTTTTTTCTCTCTTTCTTCCCAATTTTGATAACTTGACTGAATGACCACATATTAAAAGCATCAAAAAAGCTGATGGAATACCAGAACTTGGTCCGATAAGGTCTGTCAATATCAGTATTACACCACCAAGCATTGGTAGTCGAGACGGTTAATGCGCTATTCTAGTAATCCAGATAGCGTGGGGTTCGAATACTACCGAATGCATGATTTTTTTTTCTTCAGCATACATAATACACTCCGAGGGACAAGTGGTAGAAAATTCCTTAAACATTACCTCTCGAAGAGGTTGCCTTCCACTATTATTATTATCTACAGTAATAATAATAATGGGTCTACGTCTATTATTATTATTATAACAGGTAAGAAATTTCTCCTAAGCTTTCTAAATGAACTGAACACAAAAGTTGTAAGTCAAAAATCACATTTATAAAATCTACAATTTAGTATTTATTTGGACAGAAACAAAACGGCATATTTATTTTAAATTTCCAAATAACTAGATACGTCTATGAAATCCGGAAAAGTAGTTCCATGTAATTTTAAACAAAATTCATACTCATTGCATACATCTATTATAATAAAATCAAATCTATAACTTGGAAATAATTCCCAATCCGATTTTAAATAAGGGCGAAATTAATAGACAACATCGATAACTTACTTCATTGCTTAGATTCGGTTTTTCCTCTCTTACACAGTACGCAATCCGAGACTTAGCGCCCCAGAGGTATTATAAAAACGTCTAAAAATTTCACCCTAAGAGTCTATAATATAAGTACATAGGAATAGAATCATTAACTTAGTAAAAGCGACGATAAATCTGCATTATTTTGAGAAGAAATAAAATATACCTATTCTTATTTTGTAACTTGTTTACAGAAGGCTAATAATTGTGTTATTTATTTGAAAATATTTAATTATTATTAAACAAAACTTAATTATTTACAGCTACATCTTTTCTTTTCTCTTTTGATATATCACATTAGAGCTTCCTTACTCTGGGTAAAAATAATTCTACACTTATATGCAAAAAAGTCGACACTACTTTTGAAATTTCTTTGAAAAAATGTATAAACCTGCAAAATACTGAATTGGATTCAAGATTCAACAGATGGCCTTTTAAATTTTACAGCAAATAAAACTTATCCAAATAAAGGACTTTTTTAGGCAAACTCTTACACACACAATAATAGTATTGCATTCACTTGTATGATAGGGTTTATTTGTTGAATAGTTCCTTTCATTATATTTTAGAGAAATAATTATAAACATTTATTTTTTAGGAAATTATTTGTCCGCCTCCATTACTTTTGAAAAGGTTGGATTGAAGGAGAGGTTTTATCTTTCCTCTTTGTTACATTTTCCATTTATTTTCTTTTGTCGTTTTTCTTCTGTAAATATTTTGTTACTATTTAAACCAAATTTATTTCAATTTTATTTTATACTTTGTATTACCTGAAGTGTTTAGAATTTTTACTTTCTTTACCGTGACGTATAGAAAGTAATTTTTTTTAAACTTTCTATTACCTTTAAGGTTTATTAGAAAGTATTATATTTATTTTTTTAATTTCTATTACCTATAGCAATAAAAGGTAGTTTTTTTGTTGCAAAATTTAAAAATATCATTTTAAATTCGTTTTTTTTTTTTTGCAAATCTTTCATTTGAAAATGTGCGTTCATCTCCTTACCTATGAGTATTTATAATTATCATCATAGGAACAAGAGCGGAGAATAGAGATCAGAGTGCAGAAACTTCATAACGGTTCCATAAAGTACAAAATTGAGACTAAAGAAAATTAGAAAAACCGGGCTTTGTTTACAAATATGGGCTGTTATGTTGTTGTTGTTGTAACCAACTTGGCTACAGCTCGTTGGGGTAGAGTGATGGTCTCCAGCCAACTTTGTTGGCTTGCCCTGAACCACATATTTCTATGTGCGATCAACTATCGCCATCGTAAACTTGGACTTTTTCTTTATAAGCCATTAAACCCTTGAGAAAATGCAAGCTAGCCTGGCTGGTTAGGGTTGGCCAGTCTGTCCTCTTTTTATAGTACTCTAGCGAGACACTGGTTTCCTCCCTGTTTAAAGTTCCCTCAGCCAGGAGGAACGATGCCAAACTTACACACACTCATAAAATCTGGCTGTTTACTCAACACAGAGATAAAGCAGACCTGGCAACACTGATATCCCAAATTGTACTTTTCAAACTTTAATTATGTACATAAAAATCTATGTAATCCTATAAGTAAATAATATCTATGTACAGGATAAATAAATAAGAAAAATCTCTTCCCTATATTGAATTGCTGAAATGGCCACGTTGCCAAATGTTGGTTCCTCACCACTTGATAAACATTTTGTTTTCTTTCTCTCTAGTCGACTTTGACAACACTGTAGATTTTTCTGATGAAAAAGAAGGTGGCAAAGAAACCAATGGATCCTGAAAGGGAAAAGAAAGAATACCGGTCAAGAAAATGATTTAAATCTAAATCACAAAATAATTGACAAGAAAAAAATCACTTCTGATGAAGAGGGATTATGAAACAGGTTTAGATTTAAACTAAGTGGAGACTATCACTTAACTTAGGCTATAATGCGCTATAATTGGTTGGAATTCCCACTAGAGGGCGTGTTAAGGCGTGTTAAAATATATACAAAAGCGAAATAGAAGAACTAGAAGTATATTAGAAATTTTTTCGCAAGTAAATCTACTTCTGAGAAAGAGGAATAGCAAGTAAAAGCACAAATATAGATGAGAAGTACCTCTGAGAACAACCCATGGTCTCTTATATTCTTCGGAGAGAAAATATATTGGTCTTTTATGGCTTTGCATCATTGTTAAATCTAAAAAATCGTAAATTATTTCATAGAAACTCAGGCCAAATAAACACCACAGCAAGTATTCTTTTTAATTCTATGAAATAATAACGTTTTTTTGTGTTGCAAGAATATTTACGCATTTCCGAGCCGAACTTACCTAATAATAATCACTCTTTAGTAGAAGGTAACCAACCACTGGGCGAGGTTAATGCTCAAAGCATTTTCTACCACCTAACCCTCAGAGTCTAATTATTATTTGGTCACAAACTCAAATTAATGAGGAAAAATCCGTGCACTGGGTGGGATTCGAATCAACGGATCCCTACACTACCTGGATTACCAGACCAGCGCCTTGACCACTTGACTACCAGTGCATGATACCTAATAATTTAAGATAAATAATATCTCTTGCATACAAATACTATGAACATTACTTGCCCGCCATAATGAAGAACCGGAAACAAATGACAAGCGTGTAGCTATGAAAATAATACTAATATCGCCTTATTTATACTGCCCGATTAGGACTATCAGGTCCCATAATTCCAGCAGTAAGGCCAAGACATACTATTAAGTGGTAAAAATCCCAACTGGGAGGATAATTGTCTTGTCCCGGCTGGGTTTCGAAAACGCGACCGCTGGAATCTCTGGATTCACACAGTGCCGCCTTTACCACTGAGCTACCGGGACAGACAATCATCTCGGAATAGATTTTTTGTATTTCCAACAGGGACCGAGTAATCGCGCTGGTGCGCTTAAAATGAGCGCCCTACGTACCCGTCATGATGAAGAACAGGAACAATGGAGGCGTCCAACAAGCTGAGCTGGGTCTCAAAGTAGAGGATGCAATAGACGAAGAGATAGATGGCACACGAATAGACAGCAATCTGTAGGACTTACCCGTCATAATGAAGAACAGGAACACAATGATGAGCGTGTAGCCAAAGTAGAGAAACACACTGGAGGCGTCCGACAGGCTGAGCTGGGTCTCAAAGTAGTGGATGCAGTAGACGAAGAGATAGATGGCACACTAGTAGACAGCAATCTGTAGGACTTACCCGTCATAATGAAGAACAGGCTACACGCTTTGGCTACACGCTCATCAGTGTAGCCAAAGTAGAGAAACACACTGGCGGCATCGGACAAACTGAGCTGAGTCTCAAAGTAGTGGATGTAGTAGATGAACAGATAGATGGCACACTGAGAGACAGCAATCTGTAGGACTTACCCGTCATAATGAAGAACAAGAACACAATGATGAGCGTGTAGCCAAAGTAGAGAAACACGCTGGAGACGTCCGACAAACTGAGCTGAGTCTCAAAGTAGTGGATGCAGTAGACGAAGAGATAGATGGCACACTAGTAGACAGCAATCTGTAGGACTTACCCGTCATAATGAAGAACAGAAACACAATGATGAGCGTGTAGCCAAAGTAGAGAAACACGCTGGAGGCGTCTGACAAGCTGAGTTGGGTCTCAAAGTAGTGGATGGAATAGACGAAGAGATAGACAGAAATCTGTATGAACATGACTTACCCGTCATAATGAAGAACAGGAAGCCAGCGTCGATGGCATGTTGAATACACCGGTTCCCTTCAGAACACCGAAGTTAAGCGACATCCAGCGAGGTTAAGACTTGGATGGGTGACCATCCAAATTCTAATTCTCGTGACGCTGGCTTTTCCCGGCCCCACTCAGGCTGGGTGAGGTCAATGTGAGTAGCAGGTTTGTGAGTTTCCTGCGAATGGAGGGTAAAACCCCCGTCGTGATATGACCATGGCAGTTGAAAGCGACGTTAAAACCCCACTTAAAAAAAAAAAAAAAGAAGAACAGGAACACAATGATGAGCGTGTAGCCAAAGTAGAGAAACACACTGGAAGCGTCCGACAAACTGAGCTGAGTCTCAAAGTAGTGGATGCAGTAGACGAAGACATAGATGGCACACTGAGAGACAGCAATCTGTAGGACTTACCCGTCATAATGAAGAACAGGAACACAATGATGAGCGTGTAGCCAAAGTAGAGAAACACACTGGAAGCGTCCGACAAACTGAGCTGAGTCTCAAAGTAGTGGATGCAGTAGACGAAGACATAGATGGCACACTGAGAGACAGCAATCTGTAGGACTTACCCGTCATAATGAAGAACAGAAACACAATGATGAGCGTGTAGCCAAAGTAGAGAAACACACTGGAAGCGTCCGACAAACTGAGCTGGGTCTCAAAGTAGTGGATGCAATAGACGAAGAGATAGATGGCACACGAATAGACAGCAATCTGTAGGACTTACCCGTCATAATGAAGAACAGGAACACAATGATAAGCGTGTAGCCAAAGTAGAGAAACACACTGGAGGCGTCCGACAGGCTGAGCTGGGTCTCAAAGTAGTGGATGCAGTAGACGAAGACATAGATGGCACACTGAGAGACAGCAATCTGTAGGACTTACCCGTCATAATGAAGAACAGGAACACAATGATGAGCGTGTAGCCAAAGTAGAGAAACACACTGGAGGCATCGGACAGGCTGAGCTGAGTCTCAAAGTAGTGGATGCAGTAGACGAAGAGATAGATGAGCACACTAATAGACAGCAATCTGTAGGACTTACCCGTCATAATGAAGAACAATCTGTATGAACTAATAGACAGCAATCTGTAGGACTTACCCGTCATAATGAAGAACAGGAACACAATGATGAGCGTGTAGCCAAAGTAGAGAAACACGCTGGAGACGTCCGACAAACTGAGCTAGGTCTCAAAGTAGTGGATGCAGTAGACGAAGAGATAGATGGCACACTAGTAGACAGCAATCTGTAGGACTTACCCGTCATAATGAAGAACAGGAACACAATGATGAGCGTGTAGCCAAAGTAGAGAAACACACTGGAGGCATCGGACAAGCTGAGCTGGGTCTCAAAGTAGTGGATGCAGTAGACGAAGAGATAGATGGCACACGAATAGACAGCAATCTGTAGGACTTACCCGTCATAATGAAGAACAGGAACACAATGATGAGCGTGTAGCCAAAGTAGAGAAACACACTGGAGGCATCGGACAAGCTGAGCTGGGTCTCAAAGTAGTGGATGCAGTAGACGAAGAGATAGATGGCACACGAATAGACAGCAATCTGTAGGACTTACTCGTCATAATGAAGAACAGGCTACACGCTCATCAGTGTACCCAAAGTAGAGAAACACACTGGCGGCATCGGACAAACTGAGCTGAGTCTCAAAGTAGTGGATGCAGTAGACGAAGAGATAGATGGCACACGAGTAGACAGCAATCTGTAGGACTTACCCGTCATAATGAAGAACAGGAACACAATGATGAGCGTGTAGCCAAAGTAGAGAAACACACTGGAGGCGTCCGACAAGGCGAGCTGGGTCTCAAAGTAGTGGATGCAATAGACGAAGAGATAGACAGCAATCTGTATGAACATGACTTACCCGTCATAATGAAGAACAGGAACACAATGATGAGCGTGTAGCCAAAGTAGAGAAACACGCTGGAGGCATCGGACAGGCTGAGTTGGGTCTCAAAGTAGTGGATGCAGTAGACGAAGAGATAGATGGCGGTGAAGCCCGAGGTGATGAAGCTTCGCCACCACCAGTGGTAGTCCTCGGCACAGAGGTGGAAGTAGCAGAGGAGAATGGTGGTCTCCGAGCAGGTGATGATGAGAATGAGAAACACGAGGAAGAGAAATCCGAACATGTAGTACGTGGAGCTGGACCTGGGAATAGAATGGAATAGAGTGGGATGCATTAGAATGTAATAGAGTATGGAGCAGGTGATGATGAGAATGAGAAACACGAGGAAGAGAAATCCGAACATGTAGTACGTGGAGCTGGACCTGGGAATAGAGTGGGATGCATTAGAAGGTAATAGAGTATGGAGCAGGTGATGATGAGAATGAGAAACACGAGGAAGAGAAATCCGAACATGTAGTACGTGGAGCTGGACCTGGGAATAGAATGGAATAGAGTGGGATGCATTAGAATGTAATAGAGTATGGAGCAGGTGATGATGAGAATGAGAAACACGAGGAAGAGAAATCCGAACATGTAGTACGTGGAGCTGGACCTGGGAATAGAATGGAATAGAGTGGGATGCATTAGAATGTAATAGAGTATGGAGCAGGTGATGATGAGAATGAGAAACACGAGGAAGAGAAATCCGAACATGTAGTACGTGGAGCTGGACCTGGGAATAGAATGGAATAGAGTGGGATGCATTAGAATGTAATAGAGTATGGAGCAGGTGATGATGAGAATGAGAAACACGAGGAAGAGAAATCCGAACATGTAGTAAGTGGAGCTGGACCTGGGAATAGAATGGAATAGAGTGGGATGCATTAGAATGTAATAGAGTATGGAGTAGGTGATGATGAGGATGAGAAACACGAGGAAGAGGAACCCGAACATGTAGTACGTGGAACTGGACCTGGGAATAGAATAATAATAATCATAAATAATAATAAATGCCCGCAGCACGGGTGTATATTTACGAGCCTAGCTCTATTTACAAACAGAAAACAAATAACATGAATATATCACATAAGAGAGGTTTAAAAACAATCGTATCACAGTGATATAAATAAAAAAAAATCAAGTGAACGTAGAAAAAAAAATATATACAGGGTGAGCATAAAGTCTCACCCCACCCCCCGTATCTCGAGAATGGCTGAAAATACAAGAAAACGCAAAAACCCGTATTCCTTAATTTTTAGGAAAATTAATTTTCAGCCAAAAATATTTTGCCTACACGGCCCCAGTCAGGCTGGGCATGGACCAACTTTAGAATCTTAAATAGAATGGTATGTCTTGTGGCATATTGTTTTAAAGGTCTCATAAAGAACAGTTCATTACAACAAATTTTAGTGAGCTAAGACTTACCGTTCTTGAGATACAGGGTCGAACGTCCTGCGTAATATCCATATATTTTGACCTACAACTCGTTAACCGTACATTATAGAAAAATTAAATTTGTTGATAATAACTCCTTATGACAAGCCCTGTCGAAAAAGGTATAACTCGACATACTCTGTTGATATTAGTTTCTGGTCGGTTTCGTCAGCCAGCCGGACGAACAGTCCGAAAATTTTTAACAAAAAAACAAATCAAGTTTTAACTTGTTCGAAAGTTCTTGCCATAAGGAGTTATTATCAACAAATTTCATTTTTCTGGAATTTACGGTCAACGAGTTATAGGTCAAAATATATGGATATTACGCAGGACGTCCGACCCTGTATCTCGAGAACGGTAAGTCGTAGCTCACTGAAATTTGTTGTAATGAAATTTTTTCTATGAGACCTTTAAAACAATATGCCACAAGACATACTATTCTATTTAAGATTTTAAAGTTAGTCCATGCCCAGCCTGACTGGGGCCCTGTAGGCAAATTTTTTTTCGCTGAAAATTAATCCCCCTAAAAATTAAGGAATACGGGTTTTTGCGTTTTCTTGTATTTTCAGCCATCCTCGAAATTCGGGGGGTGGGGTGAGACTTTATGCTCACCCTGTATATATCAAGTGAAGTTAAAATCAGCACTGACATTTGCTGTTTAATGGAGCATTGTACATGTAGTTTGTAGCACATGTTGCTACGTGGAATGTGTTGCTCCTCCTAAGTCTCCTTAATAATAAAGAATAAAATATATTATTATTATTATACAACGCTTTATTAGATATAAATGGACAGTACATACAAATAATTATTTTAACAATGAAAAAAAAAAAAAAAAAATGGAAATAATATCTACAATTATTAAAATGAAAAAGAATAGAAAATATATATAAAAAACATATGTCCTAACTAAAGGGCGGGGTTATTGCCTATGGCAATTTCTTCCACCCAACCCTTGTAGTTCCCTATCTAGTGTGGGATAGAGTAGATAAAATAGAGTAGGATGCATTAGAATGTAATAGAGTATAATAAAATAGTTAATATTTTAAAACTCCAGAGAATGCAGAACATTGGAAATAAAGTTAGTAGTATTATTTTTTTTTTTTTTTGCACACTCAATGATGTGGTGAGCGTGGCCCATGTAGAGCTGATGCGTTGATGTTGGTCAAGCACCATGTCATTGCTCTGGGGTCCGTACTCTCGGTATACTTGGGGTTGCGATTGGAGAATTCTTTTCATCATTATTTTTCTTTTTTTTAATTTTAATTTTAAATTTGCTTGTTTTTTTGTAACAAAAATGGGCTTAACCCCGTAAGTTTGTGTAAAAAAAAACAAAACTGGATTATATTGGAATAGAAAAGTGGCATTATATGTATGTGTTTATAAAGTCATTATATGTATGTGTTTGTGTATGTATGATTTTATTTGTGGTGAAGCACATGGTCTCTTCACAATTTTTGTGGGTACCGCAGCATTACTTTACTAAGGGTTATTTTCTTCCACCCAACCCTTAATCACTTTAGTGGTGTCACAATTACTCAAATCTCACGCTACTAAATTTTTACCGAACTTGAGAGGTCGATAAATGAGTGCATTTGTTTTCAACATACCAAATATATAAATTTAAATATATACATTAAAAAAAAAAAATTCTTCATTTCTCTAAAATAAAAAAAATAAATAAAAACATACCAAATGGAACTCATGATGAAGTAGAGCTGAATGAAGATGCAGCCGAAGGGCAGAACGCCTCCCATTATAACACCGGGGATAGCCTGGGTGTACACGGTCTGCTCTGGGATTTGACGCGGAATCTGGTTGGTCCTCACAGGGTGCTCTATGGCCTACAAACATAGATTTGAAAACAACAAATAGATAAATATAACTCCTAATGTTGTCTGAGCATCTTATTACACCGACGAACTCTTAAAAAAATTCAACACAGTATGTAGTATGATCTTCGTAAATGTAATTATGAATGTGTATATGTATGTATTGTGTACCCATCCTTTGTCATTTTTTGCATGTTGGCGTAGTTACCTTGCTATGCCAGCATGTGTAGACAGTAACATTAAAAAAAATTAAAAATGCTCTTAAATAAATCAATGATAACACGAGACTACTTGACCGACATAACTTTTCACACCCTACGTAAAAAGTTTCCATTAAAAATGTTTATTGCAATTTATTTTAAGTTTTCATAGGAAAGGTACTTTTTGACCACACTGTATTATTTTGTTATGATGAAAACCCAGGCTGGGTAGGGTTAATGTGGGTAGCTGGTACGATTCCCAGCGAATGGAGGGTAACACCCCCGTCCTGATCAAGACGTTAAAACCAAGTGAATCGTCGGCGTTAGGAAGGGCATCCACCCATAAAAAAACGTGCTCCATATAATTATATCTTCTTCTTCTTCTTTTACTCTGTCTTATCCCGTTCAAGCAGGGTCGACGTTGTTCAACCTCATGGTTGAGGTTGATTGGTTTTGGCACATTTTTTTTTACGTCCTGATTTAACGTCCTGGATTAGGACGGGGGTTTTACCCTCCATTCGCTGGGAATCGTACCAGCTACCCACATTAACCTCACCCAGCCTGGGTAGGGCCGGAAACGCCAGCCTCACGTGTTTGGATAGAACAGAATTTTCTTCGAAAAGTCTGCCCCAGCCGGGAGTTGAACTCGGGAACTCTGGACTACGGGCAGTAGTCACAACCATTACGCCACGGAGGCTGGGAATTCACCCTGTAGTATTTTATTACAATGAAAAACACTCACCCGTTTGCGGAATCCGAAGAAAGACCCGATGAAGGTGAGAGGCATGGAGACCCAGACCCACAGGGAGACCAGAGCCAGGAGGGTGCTGAACGGAACCGCTGCCGAGCTGCCCTTGGCCCAGAATATCAGATTCATCATGAAGAAGAGACAGAACACGATGCTGAGAAAAGAAGAAGAAGAAGAATAATAATAATAGTATAGTATAGTATAGTATATTTATTAGTTTATTAGACAGTGAAAATGTATAAAACATGTATGTATAACACCACCTTATTAATACTACCTACCCGATTAGGACTATTAGAGTCCCATTATTTCAGCAGTACGCCCAAGACATATTGTTATGTGGTAAAAATCCTAAATAGGAGGATAACTTGTCCGAACCCATTCGAACCCACGACCTCCGTAGAATCTCTGGATTCACAGAGTGCCGCCTTTACCACTGAGCTACCGGGACGGACTAAAAAAAAAACTTTAGTTTAAAGAGGTAAAAAAGACGACCGTGGGTAGTAATAATACTGTTTTCAAAACTTACCCAGGCGCTAAAGTTGATGTTACAATGAGGTTGAACTTTTCTCAAACAGAGCTATTTATATTCACTTTCTATTAACCTTGTGCTCAGTATTGGTCACTTCATATTGAACATACAGTAAGTTAAAAAAAAGTTGACAGTAAGTTAATAAAGTTATCATATATTATTTGTGTTGATCACAATCGTGATAGCACAACTACTGAAACTCACTTTACTAAGTTTATGGTTAACTTGGGACTTGAACTACCGACCTCCGAATGAACAGGTCCACCCCCTTATCGATCAATCTACTGAGGTCGGTTGAACAGACAGAGAAGCTGTATTTTTTTTTATTTTTTTTTATTCGGTATATTTATTCCAAATATTTCCAGTTTAGCTTCCCCACTATTCGTGAAAGAAAAATGCGTTTCGGTACTGTTAAAGATAAACAATGGACTTAACCTATAAAAGATATGGAAGCAAGAATTTTATAAATCCATTTTGGTTAACCAAACTGGAAGAATATTTTTCCTCTTCCAAAGGAAAAATGACTTTCTTCCAGTTCATCCATTACATTCCAGTTGAATCAACTTTGGTTAGAAAGAAAAGTACGGCTAATTCACCACTTACCCAGGCACCAAGGTTGATGTCAGGATGATGTTGGCTGAACAAACAGACAGTTATTCATCACTTACCCAGGCACCAAGGTTGATGTCAGGATGATGTTGGTTGAACAGACAGACAGTTAATTCACCACTTAACCAGGCACCAAGGTTGATGTCAGGATGATGTTGGTTGAACAGGCAAGACAATATTCACCAGTTCACACTTACCCAGGCACCAAGGTTGATGTCAGGATGATGTTGGACTTCCACTTCTCGCCGCCAAAGCTCTTGTAGACACGGGCAGAGATGTAGCCGGCCGGGAGTGCCAGGCACACGTAATGGACCATAGCGCAGGTCATCAGGGCCCTCGGTTAGCCGGACTTAGGAAACCAAGACACGCGAAACTGAGAGGAAGGAAGAGTGTGAGACATATGTTTTTTTTTTTTTTTTCTTTTCTTCTTTTTTTTCCGGTTTAACGGCGCTTTAACAAGGCGGTTTGGCCTGTCGTTCACGCCGGAAAATTTGTGAGACATTTTTGAATTGGTTCATTTGTGATGTTTCTTAGCTTTGAAGTGAAATTTGATTTGTTGGCATGAAAATGAAGATTGTCAACAAATCTTCACTTTCCAATTTATTTATTTACACGATTTTTTACAAAACAATCAACAACAACAAATTAATAACTCTCATGAAAATTTTCAATATCTGTCATTGTTTGAGCTGTGGTATGTGTAAACAGGCAACCCATAAGAGGACATAGTCAGCCAGACACACACAGATTTGGTTTTATATAACTTATATTAATTATACCTGATTGTATATATTATTATATTATTCAACAATTTAGATCAATCTTTATTTACAATTACAAATATATACAGGTGCAGTCAAAAGGTATAATTAATTAAATATAAACAAAGTTTGATCGAGGGTGGTGATAATGCCTTTGGTATTCTCTTCCGCACCACCCTTGATAACAGGATATCTCAACTAGCGTAACCATAACTAATACTAGATATATATAATAATAATAATACTCTATAGTGGAAGGCATCCACCAGGCTCAAAGCATTTTCTACCACCTAACCCTCAGAGTCTCGTTATTATGTGGTCACAAACTCAAATTAATGAGGAATAATTCATGCACTGGGTGGGATTCGAACCAACGGAACCCTACGCTACCTGGATTACCAGACTAGCCTGTTAAGCACTGGACTACGATTAGCTCAATGGTTAAGCACTCGCTTGACATGCGGAAGGTCCCGGGTTCGATCCCACGTGCCGATAAAAATTCGTATTCTTAATTTGGTTACAATTGTTTGTAAGGGATACCTTCCGGTGCGCTCGTGTTGACCCAGCACCTAAATGGGAAGTATTGTGTCACTCCTCGCCCATCAGAGGGGAGGCATACTACGGGATGGGCAGGCTACAACACAGACCACAAGCGTCTACAGTAGCTCCTGTTTCACGGCTACGAAAAAAAAACTACCAGTACCAGTGTAATAGCTCACCTAGCGTAACCATAACTTATACTAGAAAGATATACGTAATAGCTCACCTAGCGTGACCAGAGTCATCATGAGGATCTGAATGCCGGACCCAAGCAGCACAGAGAGCAACATTCCCTTCCTCGGCGGCCTGAACACATCCCCATGCACCAGCTTCCAGCCAAACTCCTCCTGCACGTCTTCACCTGAGTCAATCTGAAATCCAATTAGAGCGCGCGATTAGCTCAGTGCTTAAGCACTCGCTTGCCATTCGAATTTAAAAATATTACAAGTATTCTAGTAGTACACATTAATTTATTAATTGTTTACATAAGATATGAAATCAATTATTAAAAAAAAAAAAAAAACAATATACTACCTGATTTCGAGCAATATCCATAAATTAATTTGTAAGTGTATCTTTTGTTTTTTTTTACTTGGATATAACTAAATAATTGTAATTTAAATATTACTAGTAATCTAGTAGTATACATATATTTATTAATTGTTTACATAAGATGTGAAATCAATTACTAAAAAAAAAAGAATAAATAATAACTACCTGATTATATCGAGCAATATCCTTGTGCAGTGTCCGGAGAATGATCATGGCTACCATCCCGGAGAGGAACAGAACAATCATGAGAGAGTTGACAATGCTGAACCAGTGGATATTGGTGCCAGTGGAGGACTCCAGAATGTAGTCCCAGCGGGATGACCACTTGACGGTGTTGTTCTTGATGTAGGTAACACTGTAGGTGTACGTGATCTTCAGTTCCTGAGGAATACAGATAAAAAAAATACAATGTAATGTAATGTAAAAAGCCTTTACTTGTACAATTAAATTTACACACAACATAAATACATAGTATATGGGCATCTTGTACAAAATCAGATTAATGTCTAAAACCTCCCCATGTAAAGAGGGCATCTGAACAACTGGTTCTAATGGGCATAAATTTGAAGGAAAATAATAAATAGCACAAACAAAATCAACCAGGAACAAGACATAAAATTGAAAAGAAAAAAAATTTTTTTTTAAGTATTTCTATCTCTTTCACACTCACTCACTCCCCCCTCTTCATTTCTATTACTTTCACTTGCCCTTCATCTATTTTGCCCTGAAGGGCAAAATACAATACAATACTGTTTATATCCTGTAAGAATGAGACTAAAGAGTCTCACAGTCCAAACAAAGTCTCAGTACCAATAAATAACAGTACCCACTTACCTTCTCTAGTTTACCCTTGGGAATAGCCATGGGGGCCAGAGTGCCTGTGTTGCTGGTGCAGACAGGGTGGTCTGGGTCTGAGTGCAGGATACTGCGTGGCATGATCTTCACCGCTGTGGAGAGAGGAGTCAGTCGATGAAAGACCAGGACCAAAGGTATTTCTAGTTTTAAAGGATATTTTTTTAAATTCAAATACCTACACTTGAAGTTATAAATTATAACAATCAAGCAATAACTGGTATGATCATTCATTCATTCACACATGTATTCAATTAAATAAATCAGGTTGTTGGGGCATATTGTTGAATTTTTTCATGCATGATATTATAGAGGATTTGAGGATTTACTAGTTTTATATTTACAATTCTTACATTTTCCAATCTTAAAACAATACACAAAGTCTAGACTGAAGTCCACAGAGGTATTACAATAATTTCAGTAGTTTATCTCGGCAGCTCAGTGGCCAAGACACTGCACACTGGTCTGGTAATTAAGAGTTCCCGGGTTTGAAACCCTGCCAGACATACATCTTATTTTTACTTAATAGGCTTACTGTTGGAATAATAGGTCTCATTAGTCATAAAAGGACAGTATAAATAAGGCAATACTATGAATTTCCACCTTAAGTTTGTCACCGTAAGATTAAGAAAAGAACTTACAGATAATGCGACCTCCGTTTCCTTGGAAAGAGGTGCCCCACTCTTCATCTTCACCGCTATGGTATGTCACTCGGATGTCCACGTGATTGAAAATGTAGTACATATCACTGGGGAGGGACTCCTGAAACATCATGATGATTTATGAGTTCAATGACTATCAAACAGATCAGCTTCCAAAAACATGTTTTTTTTTAACAATAGGTTATATGAAAAATGAGTGCCATGAGAAGTTTAGTTCTCACTGAAACCCCAATGCAGTTTTACATTGTAAATATAATAAAAACTATGTGATACACACAAAATTATACAATAACATAATAACCAATTAATAAGCATTTTTTCATTTCACTACACGGTAAGTGTGTTTTTTTATTTATTTATACATACATATGGACAAATTATCCTTTTCTATCTAATATAATGTAGGTTCCTGACTATAAAAATATACTAATGAAAAAACATTAATCTTAGATTAGAAATTGTTACAATCCAAAATTAACATTAAAATTAATTAGGGAAATTAAGGTAAAATAAACAATGACAGCCATACAATGAAGAGTCACTTAATATTTTTAACACACTATCTATGATAGGAGACTCACATTCTTAGAACTATGTCAACCAGATACCTATCTTCAATATTGAGCAAACATAACTACATAACCAACTTTGTCATCCTCAAAATTTAAGAAATATTTTCACTGTTTTTAAGTGACTTGGGTCTTTATCAAAATTAATTGTAAAACACCACACTTTCACTACATACTGGAATTGGAACAAGCTCCAAACATTGCTTTTGGGCATCCAAGGGGTTCATAACAATCATTCCACCACCATGAAAAACAATATAGGTATGGAATTTAAGTAACTAATCAGTGACACAAATCTTACATACCCCAATCATGGATGCACAGAAATCATTATACGGATGCTTGAAACATCCCATCGGGAACCCGGTGTTGCAGAACTTTTGCCCACTGTTCACTAGATAGCACCAGGTGACTGGCATGTTATCCACAATCCAGTGTTGGTAGTAGCTCAGGTCCATGCCTTTCTTCAGCAGGGCCAATTTGAGCTCAGAGTCAGAGTTCCCAGGCAGGTAAGTTTTGGTGCATACTGAGTCACAAGACTTGTCTTCAAGGAAGTTCAACTGAGAAAGATAAAAAGTATTTAAAGATAACAGAAAATAATTAAGAGACAATGCATCAAAACTGTAAAAATAAAATTAATAAAAATAACACAAAATAATGCAATTGTTTTGTAAGTTTTTCTGTTTGTTTTTCTAAACAAAATGTATGTTCCATCTATTGATTTTTTCATACAGTTTTACTTGTCTTTGTGTATGTTTGGTGTGTAATTGTGCATGTGATGCAGCTCCAGTAGAAATAACTAAATGTAAATGCCAAGAGAAAAATACTTATTTAATGCAATAGTTAATTAAAAGGGTTATAAGTGTATGTGTGCCTAACTAGAGTCAAACATCAGTTCTAGAAGAAAGGAAACTCACCTTGTACGGGAGGGTCGGATTCTCTCACCGAACACAACCTGGCCCAAGTTCTCTGCGGGTGACCCTTCTTCCTCCCCTGCAACTGTGCAGAAGTCAAAGCTGGAAAAGGAAAATTATAAAATTAATATTCATTTCCCACTCACTCAAATAATAAGAGAGGTAAAATGTGTTTGAGCTGTGATGTACTTTTATTTATTTGTTTAGTACCATGATTTTGTTCATCTTTATATGATTTTATTTGAGCTTTTCAATGTTATTAGGTTCAAAATTATTATTTAAAAATTCTATTTAACTAAAAGAAGAGGTAAAAAAAAAAAAATCTACCCTTTGACTGATTGACTAACTGATAACTTTCTAAATTGAAACTACTTTTATGTTTGATTTTGGCATTATTGAATAATTACAGTTTTGTGATTACAGTTGAAGCAGATAATGGACTGATTATTGAAAAAGTTTGATTTTTTTGTGTGAAGCACAACCCCTGTACACAATTTTTATGGATAGTGCAGCATTACTAAGAGCCTGCTTCACTTTTCCAAAATAAATTACATTTATTGTTATACATACTCTGGTAATGGCACCACTGGTCATTACTCATACAACTACTTACTTTTCCTCATGAGGTATAGGTAGACCAAGGATATCCTGCTCGGTATTGAACCCAGGTCACCATGTGTGCAAGCTGGAGAGTACTTCATGGACTGATAATTTCTTAAATTATTACAAATCCTATATAATAGTTCCAGCTAGGAACACTATTTACGGTTGGCTTGTCTAATACTTATTTAATATTTTTGACACCACAGTGGTTAGAACAAGGTGCTAAATCACATAGTAAATTTCAGGAACTTACTGATGGTATTCATACGGAATGATGGACTCTAGAGAGTTCAATCTGTTAACATACAGCTTAATTGAAGTCTGAAAACAGAAATGTACATAGATAAGAATAATAGTAGTAATAGTAGTCCACTATTAATACTAATAGGGTAATGGTCTCTGAATTTTTCAATAAAAAATCTATAACTTAATATTCATTCTTTTTTAATTTGAGCTGGTTCATTGGTATTGGTACCAATTGGTAGAGTTTTCATGAGTGAACTCATTGACTTTACAAACATCACATAATTTGATGACATCATATTATACTTGAATTGTCAGCAAAATTATTAGGTTCTGAATCATTAGGGTACATAGTGAATGTGCTCTCAAAACCTACAACAGATTTTCTGAAATAAACCTTCTCTATAATATGTATGACATCATACCACACTTGTCTTTAATGTCTGTATCTGGTGCTTTCTAGAAAATCCAGTTAGCACAGAAAGTTAGGTGGATACTAGAGCGCTTACCTTACAGGCGGAGTGGCTTCCCCGCTTTACAGTAGTTAACAGGTGCCAGTCCCGGCAAGTAGAAAGAATGGACGAGAGTGAGCGAAATCAAGAAACTAGTAACAAGAGTCCACATAATGAAAAATTTCTATTGTGACTTGTCAAGAGACACTTGTATTGACTTGGGAAACTACAGAGCTTCTATTGCGACGACTGCCATGTCCGAGATCCCAATGATTGAACACGGCGGTTACAGGACAAAATACTTGAACTCGTTCACCTAACTATTGTGCTAAAAGAAGACTGCAACTATTGAGATTGATTTGAGGTAACTTATCACTTTAGGTTTGAACATGCAAAAACTTAAAAGAAAATTTAGAAAATCGAGGAGCCGATGTAAGGAGTCAGCAATCAGCACTGAACAGATAAGGAAAAACAACAAACAACTCAACAGCTGATTTTAGTTTTGAAATTTTCTCTGTGGACATCTGTGGATAGTTTGCAGGCCGTATTTTAGAGCATTCTTATCAGAGACTATTCCCCGCCATTCTCAAGTCGATTTATCTTTTATTTCCTTTCGTGTAGGTATTGTACTTTTTATACTTTCAAAGTTTTTTCCAAAATTCTATTTCATTCGTGTTTCACATTTTATTATTAACCCATATCGTTGACCATTCTAAAGCAAGTTGGAGTTTTTATAAGTGAGTATGATTGTCCAGAAAAAATAGTTTATTGCTTCGTTCCAGGTTCCAGCTACACAGGACTTGGAAGGGTAATCAATGTAACCATTCAAATTCGAACCCGCGTAATTGCCAGCCCCACTCAGGTTGGTTGAGGTTTATTTGAGTAGCTGGATGCTGGATTATAATTTTCCAGTGAATGGAGGATAAAACCCCCGTCGTGATAATTATGACATGTAGTTGAAATTTCTGTAATGAAAAGTCTGCTCTAACCGGCAATGAACTTCGGATCTCTGGACTACCCACCGGTATTGAACGTTTTGATCATGTTATTGTCGAACAACAGCAGTGAGGACGCGGGCTGTAAGTTTCATTTTCCATTGGAAAATTTCAGCCAGTCCAATTTTTCTTATATTTCTTGTTTTCAGAATTTTCCATCCGTGCTCTCAGGAATTTTTCGTTCATTTTGAGTATTTTGTTCATTTTGAGTACCTATTTTGTTTGATTCAACTAACTTATATCATGGTCGCTTTATTTTCTAGAGGTAAGTATTCAAAAAACTATACCAAGTTATGTTTTTCTCACGATTTCATACCCTTTCGTCTGATCTCTGTAAGATACATTCAGAAAGAAAAAGTATCTGTGCCATTCTCAAGAACACGGAACTTTTATTAGCAAGCAATACAAGAATATTATTACTCTGGTAATGCCGCCACTGGTCGTTACTCATACAAGTAACCACTCATTTTTCCTCTCGAGGTATGTGGGGACCCCGAACATCCAAGTAAAGTGCAGAATAATTCCTGCTCCGCTGGGGATCGAACCCAGGTCACCATATGCGTGCAATGCCTAGTGCGCTAACTCACTCGACCACAGTGACTACAGCTACTAAAAGGCCATTTATTTAACACGAATATAAAAAATCGATAAAGGGTGAGTTCGTAACCGAAAGTCGGTGGTTCGAGTCCCAAGTTCAACAAAAGATTGTCAATGTCAAGGCAATAACCCCGCCCTTTAGTTAGGGCATGATTGTGTAGGTACCAGCTATATATTTTTTTTCCTCATATTGTTTCCAATTTAGTATATTAATTTGTAATTATCTGTTTATATATAAATATATGTCTTTATTCATCATCATAGGGTGTGGCGTCATCGTGAACGATGGTAGCCAGACAGTGCAGGAATGACTCAGCACTTCTACAACTGTCTTTACAAGAAGGCTAATAATTGACGAGGGCCCCCAAACCAAGCCAATACTGGTCTACTCCCTGTTTAATATGTTTATGTTTATAGTCCCCCAGCCATACTTCTCCTTATTACCAGGTGCCCTTATTAACAATGTGTATAATGATAATAAAGATTTAGTAAAGCGAGTTTGAGTTATTGCGATATCGCCATGTGATTAACGCAAATATACATAGTAACTACTTAAACGAGTATTTCGACTTTATTTCAGGTTGAACAGAGCACATTGCTGGCTTTCCATCATGGATCGCTGCGGGTGTGTGCCCGACAAAGATGATGCTGATACGACGCCTACCAACAGAGACCTAGCGGTATGTTGAAAGTTAAATCTAACCCGTGAGAGGTGCGAAAAAAAAGGTTAAAACATTTTTTTTTGTGAGGTTATATAAAAGGTTAAAGTGGTGTATAGAAAAAACTGTGGTGTATAGAAAAAATCTAACATATTTATTTTCCTGTTTTAAGGGCGATTTTTCGTAAAATATTTTCTTATAACTTAAAAAATAGGCTGAATAAGTATTTTACAAAGCACTTACCTTCGGTTGGTCACATGTTGTCATCATATTACGCTGCAGGGTGGGCACATTGGTGGCAACGGAACATCAGCTCGAGTGCAGGTTAAACTGGTGTTAGGTGCAAATCAATTCGTATGTTAGAAAATTTCTATTCAGCACACCACTCGCGGGTTGAATAAGAATCAAACTACCATTTTCCAGTTTTCGAGTCCCGCCCTATCGATCAAGCTTTCGAGTGATATCTATTCTGATACTAAGATGGGTTTACCCACTTTCAGAAATTGCGAGACTTTTATTATTTACATCTGACGTAATCGATCAAGCTACTGAGGTCCTTCACTATCCAATATAAATAATTAAAAATGAACTTTACAGTCACCATGGTGACCTCGGTTCGATCCCCAGCGCGGTAGGATTTTTTCTGCTCTGTACTTTTTTTTGGCATTGGTTGGCAAGGCATTCAATACAGCCATTGCTCTGTACTTGGATATCCCGGGGTCTACTCATACCTTGTGAGGAAAAATGAGTTGCTGCTTTAATGTGAACAGTGACACCAGTGGCGAAATTATCGGCAAAAAATAAGATATTGTGATTTTAAAGATACGGAAAAGTTCTATAATTCAGACCTACCCACTAAAATTGTGATGTAATACAAAAAAAAAATCATTTATTTTTATTTATTTACACATAAATTTTGGCCAATTTGTCAATTTTTTTTAATATATCACGACAGAGGTTTTACTCAAATTAACCTCACTCGGCCTAAGTGAGGCCGGAAACAGCCAGTTGCACGAGGGTTTGAATTTGAATGGTCACCCATCCAAGACCTGACCTCGCTTAACTTTAGTGACAGATTGAAAAATGGTGTATTCAGAGTGCCATTGACGCGGACTAAAGCCTCATTTACTTTTCGCATTATTTTCTTTATTATCTGGTAATGCTGCCACAATTAAAGTCAGCCACATTCAAACAAATAACTACTCATTTTTCCTCACGAGGTATGAGTGAACTTCAGTCAACTACTGTGCAGAGTAGAAACGTTTCCATCCACTGGGATTCAAATCCAGGTCTGTGCGTGATTTTCTTTACTTACTATCCGTGCTTTACTTACTATCAGTGCCGGATTACCCATATGGCGGATTTGGCAGATGCCAAGGGCCCCGCGCTTTAGGGGGCCCCGCGCTTGAGCAGCTTACACTAGATATTATGAGTTTTTTTAAAAGCTTACACTAGGTACTTTTGGATAAAGAGTAAGAAGAAGAAATAAAAGTGAAAAAAACACACACTCACAGCAGAGTATATAAATTGAAAGAAAAGCGCGGTGCTCCCTATTATTATCTATTTTTTGAAAAAACAATGATCAACCACATAGACATTAGCGGATTACCTACCAATATGTCGGATTTGGTAGATGCCAAGTGCCAAGTTCCCCGTGATTTTGGGGGCCCCGCATTTTGGGCAGCTTACATAAATTATAAGTGTTTTTGAATGACCTTTAACTCGGTTTTTCTGGATTTTAATATTAAATAAAATCACAGCCAGTTGAGCAAAATATTGAAAGAAAAACCACGGGGCCCCCCTTAAAATCGACCATATATACGTATATGAAAATAGGTAGATCTCTATACCTAGTGCCTGCGGCTCTTTAATATAATTACTCGTATTTGAAAAGAATAATATTGACAAAGGACGTGATTATCGCCTTAGGTAATATCTGCCATCAAACCCAGTGCCATCTGAGTGCTCAGCGATCGGCTTTATCGACACCTTAACCAATGATCTTCATTATAGTCGACTGCGGCGCTTTTAATGAATTATTAAAGATATCTTTTTGTATATATTTTCCGAGTACTTTACCCCATAACTTTGCAAAAATTTCGCCTATCTTGATGGTTTGGATTGTTTTTCAATTTCTACACATCTTACCTAATGACATCTTTCTACACATATTCTTTTCTTAATACATATTTAGATATTTCTACCATTATTCGGAAAAACGTTGCCTTCGGTGTTATAAACGTCGTTTTGGATACTATTATGAATTGGTGCTCAGGACACTTGGCTTCGATTTCAAGGTTCTAAAAATAGTATTTTATCATAAACTCAGTACAATTTTGGGGCCCCGCGCCTTGAAATTGCCAAGGGCCCCGCGCAGCCTTAATCCGGCACTACTTACTATCCGTATCTATGTGTGATATCATGGTGTTGGAAGGATTGATATGGGTGAACCTTTGGACTCCCAGACCCATTGTCCTGGACTCCTTCCGTGTCCAGTGTGTAATCACTACACATTGGACACTACACTGTATTGTATAGTGTAATATAGTGTGTTGAAATTATGCAATTAAAACTTTAAATATCAAAACTTTAAATAACTTTTAAAAATATTCCTTAAAATTTGATAGTTATGTATTTAAAAAATTCAGCAAACTTTCTCCGTACTAATTTTTTTATTTAAATTAATTAAATTATATTTTTTCTTTATTTAAATTGATTTTTATTTCTCAGATTAAAAAGTACTCGGCTGAGCGAGCGGACCGTCTCGAAACTCTCACCACCCCCGTGTACGACTGTCTGCTGGATCTGCTGGCGTGGAGGTTTTCCCTGCCAGTGGAGGAGGTGAGGGAGAGTGTGCTGGACTCTGCGGAGGGCGTGGCCTATCTGGTCAGTCTCATGAGCAAGAAGGGAGAGCTGGCAGTGGCGGCGACTCTGCGAGAAGGTCCCGCCCTGAAATTGAGTGAGTTATTATTATAATATGCATTATGAGGTAAGTCAAAAATATATACAGTAAAATACGATGAAATTATAAAGAAAAAACAAAAATATTAAACAAAGAAACAAGAACAAAGAAGAGAATGTCTTTTTTAGCTCCGATTTCTATTTTTTCTATATTTTGTCATTTATTGCTGAATAAACTTAAAGCAATAAATCAATTCAATGGATTACGAAATTACGAAGAAAACTTAAAAATTGACTCTTCAATGTGTTATATTTTTATATAAAAAAAAGAACAGAACATTCTCATAATCTAATTCACTCTTCAATGTATAAAAGAGCAGCCCCGTCATCAAAACCATACGAGGTCAGCTTGAATCTCGTGCCTCGTATTCGGAGAGATGTAGCTCTTATGATTCCAATCTGTTTTCTGACTTTTGCCCAGTTTAACCCTTTCACTGTACATCCATGAATTAGTTGGAAAAAAAATATGAACCATGTTTTTTTGAGTTTGTTGGAGTCCATAGATGATGTTACCAAAAAAAAAATTCTTAAAAGTGGTTCGAACCCCAAGATATGAGATGTCCCTGAGAAAGGACAAATGCAGTGCAGAGAAAAAAAATGAAATTTATAAGTTCTCAGGAAAAACTTATAATTACACACAACACTTGGTTTATAAAACAAATAAAAATCGAAATAATTTGAAGATAGAAGAAACTTGCCTTTTTTTGTTTTACTTAATTTTTTTAACTTTTTTTTTTTATCATATTTGTGTTAATCACTTACGTGATATCACAACTACTCAAACTCGCTTTACTAAATCCACGCTGAAACCGTGACTTGAACCACCGACCTCCAGATTACAAGTCCATCGCCTTATCGTTCAAGCTACTGAGGTCGGTAATTTTTTTAACTAAAAAAAATAGAAAATATGTGTGTGTTTGTGTGTGGGGGGGGGTGGGTGTGTGTGGGGGGGGGGTGTGTGTGGGGGGGGGGGTGTGTGTGTGTGGGGGTGTGTGTGTGTGGAGGGGTGTGTATGTGTGGGGGGGGGGGGTGTGTGTGTGTGGAGGGGTGTGTGTGTGTGTGGGGGTGTGTGGGTGTGGGTTTGTGTGGATGTGTGTGGATGAGGTATGGAAAGAGAGGATTCATGGAACAAATGCCGACCCAAATACAATAAATATGTACTCACTTTACTGTTTCCTTGAATTTACTACCCTAAGTACAGCTATTTAGAAGAAAAAATAAATAAACTCATCTGTACCAGAAAAATCCTCCCAGTGTATTAGTCCCTGCTGAGGGACACCCAACTTTACAGTCAATTTACGGACTTGTAATCTTTTTCCCCTAAAAAAGCAATGTAATTACGTGAAATATAACTCTTTTACTTACCCAAATGAACTTCTAAAGCCAGCCTTTGCACTATTTTCGACCTCAAATTAAACTTTCAAAACAGTCAATTTTTCTAAATTTTCAAATCTTCAAAACTGAAAAATCTTTTGTTTACAAACAGAAGTTCAAACTATAGACTAAACAGTTTTTTACTGAAAAAATCGAGAGATAAGAGAACAAAGAAACAATTCCAAAAAGTACAAAAACAAAATCATAGAATGCAGCACTAGTATTTGCAAAATCAATTGATGTCCCTGAGCAAGGACAAATTCAGTGAAAGGGTTAAAACATGTCCATGCGGCTTCTTCCATTTTTCAGATAAAACTAATGCATTTGATCATCATTATTTTAAACCCGCGTTCCTTCTCAGGTTGTGGGCGCACCCCACCCTTCCCTGAGTCCCCCCAGCTCAAGAGAGTGCTCATACAGCGGCCCCGGGACCTCAAGTCTTTCGGCCTGGGCTGTGTCCTCGTGTACAGAACTAGCAACGACTTTGATGCTGACGAGGAGACCTACTCCGAAGTGAGATATAAGATTCTTTTTTTAACACTTGGACAACCGGGTGTACCACCGGTGGTACACGCGTGTCTGTACGGAATGGACCGAGTGTACCACCGGTGGTACACGCATGTACTACGCCTGTGAATAGCCTAAACATCGCCGGTCTCACGGGAGAACTGACTAAAAACATGCCGGTCGTCTATGTGTTAAAAAAGAAAAAGATTATAATAATAATCATTATTATTTTTTTCCCCCCTAGGTAGTGTACCTACTGATATTTAATAGAATACTTTCATCCCGCGTCAAAAATAAACTATGGCACCTATCTCTTCTTGAGATTTTATCCACGATTTGAATTTATAATAATTATAATAAATACCAATTGTAATGTCCAGTGAAGGTGTGACTTCATATAATTTCTCGAAGAACATTGAAATGGTTGCCATCCGGAAATCAGTGAAATGGATGATCCAGAAAAGCGTCATCTTACAATCCTGCCATCTGGTCCGAAAGTTTTTGAATTCTTAAAAAAAAATTCTTTTTTTTCCCCAATAATTTTTTAATTGTAATTTTAATATTGATCGTCAAAGTTTATGCGTGAGGAAGTATGAATTTACTCCTCACATAACCTAAGAAAAACTGTTAATAAAAGTACAATTTCATGATTCATAATAATACTCCTTAGTGGAATTTAACCACTAGGCGAGGTTAATGCTCAAAGCATTTTCTACCAGCTAACCCTCAGAGTCTTTATTATGTGCTCACTAACTGAAATTACTGAGGAAAAATCTCTTTCTCTTCCGTTTCAGAGATACAACTATCTCTTTCTCTTCCGTTTCAGAGATACAACTATCTCTTTCTCTTCCGTTTCAGAGATTCAACTACCTCTTTCTCTTCCGTTTCAGAGATACAACTATCTCTTTCTCTTCCGTTTCAGAGATTTTATTTATTTATTTATTACAATGTCTCCTTATTTCCTAGACATTTTAAAATTTATTGATAGGATAAGATGATAGAAAAGTACAATATTGAAGGTATGAAGATAGAAGTATATAAGAAATACATAGGATATTCTAAACTTAATACATAAAGATGAACATGAGATGATGACATACAACTCCCTCTTTCTCTTCCGTTTCAGAGATACAACTACACCTCTTTCTCTTCCGTTTCAGAGATACAACTATCTCTTTCTCTTTCCGTTCCAGAGATACAACTACCTCTTTCTCTTCCGTATCAGAGATTCAACTACCTCTTTCTCTTTCGTTTCAGAGATACGACTATCTCTTTCTCTTCCGTTTCAGAGATACAACTACCTCTTTTTTTTTCTTTTTTTTTTAAATGAATATTTATTTAAAAAGAGGTCTGTAACATTCAGAGTCCTTGCCCCACAACTACCTCTTTCTCTTCCGTTTCAGAGATACAACTATCTCTTTCTCTTCCGTTTCAAAGATACAACTATCTCTTTCTCTTAAGTTTCAGAGATGCAACTATCTCTTTCTCTTTGGTTTCAAAGATACAACTATCTCTTTTTTTTAATTGAATATTTATTTAAAGAGAGGTCTGTAACATTCAGAGTTCTTGCCCCACCATTACCTCTTTCTCTTCCGTTTCAGAGATACAACTACACCTCTTTCTCTTCCGTTTCAGAGATACAACTATCTCTTTCCGAACAGCGTGGAGGACATGGTGAACTTTCCTCTGCACCACATCTACGCGTTCAGGTCTGTCCTGCAAGAAGTGGACCTAGCGGAGCAGGTGCCAGAACACCTGAGGAGATTCGGCCGGAACTTCGTGACGTCCTTCGAGCAGGATATGGACGACAATGTGGCGAGTCTTGACGGTAATATTCTTGGGGGGAGGGGAGAATAAGAATAACAGTCCTTTAGCACGTATGAGACGGCGTGCCCACCGGTGGGTCACGTTTTTTTTTTTTTTTTTTTTTTTTTTTCAATTTCCCTTGTAACGTGACCCACCGGTGGGCACAGATAATGCTATTATTAATATATTTTTTTACACGCCCGTCCCAATTTTTTTTGTTGTTGTTGTCATATTTGGAACACATACCCTAATTTGAAGCCGTCCCAGCGTACAAACTATAGAAAATAGGACCCGTCTCTACGTGTTAAAGAAAAAATCCAATGTATTCTGTCCGAGGATAGAAAAATTTACACTAGCATGACCCTATCAAACGAACATTAGTATTGTTGTTTACAATTATTCTTGAATGATTGTTAGCAATGTTATGTTCTAGATAATAATAGTTAAAAAAAAATAATAATAAAGTCAGGAAGAATAAGGAGGAATAATAGGAGCAATTGTTCACACATCTGCTGGATTCAAATTGGACAAACATAATTAATACAAAATTGAACAATCTTGAAAAATATACCTCATTGTCTTCGGACCATTTTCACCGGAGGACACCACCAGAATTATTATTATATTCCTCTAAAGCCGAGTCATCCCTCAAATGATTTCAGAGATTGCTCAAGATTTTCCTCACACGCTAAAGCTTGCCACCGTGTTCCTTGTGGACGAGCAAGGAGACTCTGGCTCTAAGAAAAGAGTGAGAGATGTGCGAGCGACTGTTGAACACTGGATTGCAACGCTACAAGAATATTATGAAAAAGTGAGTACCTTGGGTATTGTTATAAAAAGGGCTGGGTGGAAGAGATTGCCATAGGCAATAACCCCGCCCTATAGTTAGGACATATTTATGTATATGTATTTATCTATTTTTTTCCATTTATTCTTTATACAATTGTATAATCTATATGTTTTTATTTATTTTATTTTACAGATAATAAATTTCTGCCATATGCAATCCAGAGTGCAAAGTACTCAGAATACTTGAGCAATTTCCTCTCTGGATTATACAATTATTGTTCATATACAAACATGTCTTTTTATCTAATAAAGCATTTAATAATAATAATAATGGGTACCTTACAATATTGTATTTATTTTAATTTAATTTATTTGATGGGTGAAACCCAACAGCATAAAATTAAAACGGAACATTACAATAAAACAGAATGTTAAAAAAAATCATCATCATAGGGTGGCGTCATCGTGAACGATGGTAGCCAGACAGTGGATTAATAACTCAACACTTCTACCACGGTCTTTACAAGGAGGCTAATAATTGACAAGGGCCCCCAGAACCAAGCATATAAAAAATAATATAAAAATATATAAAGAACACAAATAAAAACGTTGAATACAATAAATAAAACTAAACAGCTGGGTCTCATTTCAGAAAGCACTTGTAGGGCTGAATTATGAAACAGGATTATTTAATCTTAGTGGACACTATCCCTTAACATTCACCTTGACAACAACTGTAGAGGTCATATCTAAGCCGGACTTTGTAGCTGTATATTAGATCTGTGGCGTAACGGAGCTGTGGCCAGCCTTGGTGGCGGAAAATCTTGTTTTAATTTACCCATCGGTCAGCTGATAAAATTTAAGGGTCGGCTTAGATTTACTGATCTTGTTTTATAAAACGACCCTCTCTCTCATAATCCCCAAATCTCCTTTTCAACCGTCACACAACGCAAACTGAATGGTGAATTTGAACGAAATGAGCAATCAGAGTGCGTTGTGTGACGGTTGAAAGGGAGATTTGGGGATTATGAGAGTGAGAGTTCTCCCAAATTATTTAAAATAAAAAATAAATGACTATTTTTAAAAAATAAACAATTATTATTTTTATATACATTATGTTGTATAAAAATATACAACATAATGATTTGAGGGTTCTTAATCCTTTGGAGTCCGGATTTAATGCTCCTCTAATTGGTGCAGATCCAAATATTAATAATGATGTTTGGTACAAAAGATGGGAAAAAGTAAATCGATTAAAAGGAAAACAGTATGACTTACCTAGTGGAACTGCATCGCGGCAATTTGTTTACTCTCTGTCGGAAGAAATTGAGTCATTGGTCCGAACGAACATTCAGTCTGAACGCATGTTGGTTTTCCTGACTGTTTTGCTGCAGAGAGATCATGATGCGAAGAAAAGTCGAGATATACGCCATCTTTTAGAGAGACGTTTGAAATTATGGCAGGATGGTCAATTTGATGTCCGGATCATAGAAGCCATTCGATGTGACAGTCGGCTTTTTACAAAGAAATGTAACAATGATGAGAGCTTCGCAATCAAGATATTCAGCAGACTGATGTTAAAAGGAAAAGTACGTGATGCAGTCCGCTGGCTAATGGATAATGGTCGAGGATCTGTACTTGCTCCATATACTGAAGATGGTTCCTCAGGACATACTGTTATAGATGTGTTAAAAGAAAAACACCCTGATGGTATTCATCCTGATCCATCGTCATTTGTCTTCCCAGATGGAATGGATTCATTGCCGCCTTTGCAACAAGTTGAGATAACAACTAACATAGTTGAAAGAGTTGCAAGAAAAATTCACGGAAGTTGTGGCCCCAGTGGAACAAGTGCTGAACAGTGGAGCGATTTCCTACTTCGCTTTGGAAATGCAAGTCATCGATTACGTAGTTCTGTGGCGATGTTGGGTACTTATCTAAATGATCAGTTAGTTCCATGGAAGAAAATTCATGCTCTAATGGCTAGTCGTCTTATTGCCTTAGACAAAAATCCAGGTGTGAGGCCTATTGGTATTGGTGAGTGTCTGCGGCGAATTCTCTCAAAATGTATGATTGAAGTTTGTGGATCTGATGTTGCTGATGCCTGTGGAGAAGTTCAACTATGTAGCGGTCTCAAAGGTGGCATCGAGGGTGCTGTTCATGCTATGAATAATTTGTTTGAAGACAAATGCCAGCCTGGATCAAAATGGGGAATGCTTCTTGTTGATGCCAAAAACGCGTTCAACTCAATGAATCGAGAACTTGCCCTCTGGCAAGCCAGAATCCAATGGCCACGTTGTGCCCAATATATTTATAATACGTACAGGGGTCAGTCTGAATTGATAATCAGAGGAACTGGAGAACACCTCTTCAGTCGTGAGGGCTCAATTCAAGGGGACCCTCTGGCCATGCCACTGTATGGAATCGCAACCCTACCCCTTATCAAGTCATTACAATGTCATCACAACATCAAGCAATGTTGGTATGCTGATGACTCTGCAGCACAAGGGAGTTTTGAAGATCTCCTCTCTTGGTGGCATAGCCTCAACATGAATGGCCCCATGTATGGTTACTTCCCCGAAGGTCATAAATCTTACTTGATTGTTTCAGAAAAAGACAAAGATGAAGCTGAAATTAGATTCAATGGTACAGGACTGAAAATTGTCACAGGCCAACGTTACTTGGGCGGGTTTATTGGTTCTAAGAATGACAAGGAATGCTTTGTGAAGAACAAAGTTGAGGAATGGGTATCCATTGTTGAAAAGATTTCCATTGCTGGTCAACAAGAGCCCCAAGCTGCTTACTCTGCTTTGACAAAGTCTGTTCAATTTCAATGGACTTATATGCAACGTGTCTTGGACTGTGCAGAAGATGCTTATCAACCCCTGAGTATGGCACTAAAATCAAAATTTATAGCTGACATTTTTGGTGGTCCAACTTCCGATGCTGAAACGGCTCTGTGCACATTACCGGTTGGTAAAGCTGGGCTTGGAATACATGATCCGATCAAATTGTGTAAAGTAAACTTTGAAACTTCTAGTGAAGGATGCAAGACACTTTCAAGAGCTATAATTGATGGTACCCAATTGAATATAACTGAGCATAGTAAGAGTATGGTAGTTGCAAGAAATGAAGGAAGAAAAAAGAAATGCCTCTTAGATGACCAACTTTTAAATGACACAATGAAAAAATTCCCACTTCAGAAACAAAGAACAATTGAGAGATCAATCACAGATGTGGCCAAAACTAAGATATCTGGTTGGTTATCCGCGTTACCATTACAGAAAGACCATTTTGATCTATCCACCTTTGAATTCCGTGATGCACTTGCAGTAAGATACAATCGAACACCAGTTGTGATGCCCTCGTCTTGTGATGGTTGTGGCGAGAAGCATTTCACCCTTAATCATGCGCTCTGCTGCAAGACAGGTGGCTTAATCACACGTCGTCACAATGAGGTGCGTGATCTCCTTGGAGAATTTTGTCAGAAAGCGTGGGGAAATTGTGTGAAAGAACCTATCATATCAGAAGAAGCTCCTGGCCTAAGAGGCGATTTGGCTGTACGTGGCGTTTGGGAGGCTCAGAGGGAGGCGTTATTTGATATCCGTGTTGTTGACACAGACGCTCCCTCCTACGTCTCTCAAAGCGTCAAGAGTGTATTATCAAGCGCTGAGGAAGAGAAGAAGCGAAAATATGTTCAAGCTTGCGAGCAACATCATGCGACTTTCACTCCACTCGTAACATCCGTGGATGGCATGTTTGGTCCTCAAATGGCGTCTTTCGTGAATGTACTAGGAGAACGGCTGTCACAAAAATGGAATAGACCCCCAGGATTGATTTTAGGCTGGATCCGGGCCCGAGTTCAAATAGCAATCATCAGGGCATCCAGTATGTGTATCAGAGGAGCCCGGACCAGATTTCGTTCTGGGGAGAGTCTTTTAGGCTATGAAGAGTATTAAGTCTTTGTAGATAATCGTTAAAAGTTAATGTTAATCGTTACTGTAGTTTGAATCAAATAAAATAAAATGTACATCAGAGTGCGATGTCATTATTATTTTTAAAAATAGATAAATAATTATTTTTGATAAATAAAAAATAAATAATTATTTTTAATAAATAAAAATAAAAAATTGTTTTCATAAATAAAAAATAATTAATTATTTAAAATAATCTAAGGCCTTTCTTTCTTCTATCTCACAGGAAATCCTATCGTTTCCTATAAAGCTGCCAAGAAAAACTTCGGCCCAAATCAAGATCGACTATTGGTTGCGGATGAAATCCGCCTACGAAAAAGCGATACTTCGATTAGACGATGATTACTTGCTTCAAACTGTCGAAGAAGTGAGAGATTCGAACCCTGAAATATATTTGGTAAGCTATTTTTGAAGTTAGATAGATAGATAGTTTATATGTACCTATATTGATAAATTGATCAATTTGTAGTCAACAAAATAGATAAAAATAACATTAAAAGAAGCCTCTTACAGACTGGAGGTGCCAATGAGGCAAGGATAATTAAGAGAGAAAGAGTAAAATAGAGATGCAGAAAAAATGTAATCTAGTCTTGCCAGGGATGTTAAACACATATGGTAACTACCAGTTTTTTTCCCTCTCATTAAGGCGCTTTAACAAGGCGATAATTCTGTCGTTCATGCCGTAGATACTACCAGTTTTGCCAGGCCAAAAGACAATAACACAAATCATCAGCACTCTTAACAGGGTTGGTAGAAAGGCCAGCCGTAAAATGTGGAAGTAAACGTGAACCAAACAACCTCAACCGTGACGAAATGGTTGATCAATGTCGACCCCAAAATATGCTTGGAGAACGGCAAAGTGAAAGAAGAAGAAGAAGAAACTATTTTTAATAGTAAATCCATTGATGCTCGAGGTGGTTAAGGCTGGTATTACGAGTACACATCCGTTGCCGTTGGTTCAAATCTTACTAATTGTATTTTTAAGTTTTCTTTAAATATTGTTTTTAAGTAATTTATTGTTGATCGTTTTGTATGAAAAATAAAGGGTAAAAAATAAATAAATATGAATCATTCCTCTTTTTTTCTAATTTAACGGCGCTTTAACAAGGCGATAAGCCTGTCGTTCACACCGGAAAATTATTCCTCATTGGTTTGATGATTAATTTGACCACATTCTTTCAGACTTGGACAACTCTCACCTCCACCATTGCTGATCGCTATGAGAATCTCATGCATCACTTCTCCCACTTCGCAATGCTGCAAAAGATGCTGACTGAACTGAACCAGGCCCCCCTTGACCATCTGAAGGCGTTGCTGAGGCAACTGACGCAAGAGATTGAGACCTACACGCGTTACCATGGAGACGGATCAGCGTTTGTTGACATAGTGAGCGTTATACTAGAGGTATGACAAAAGATTTTTTCCATACTTTTTTCTTCCCATTATCCTTTGAAATTTAATCAAAAAATAAACCAAATTACCAATTTTCTCGTAGTGGAAAATGTTATAAAATTAATTTTTCTTTTGTATTGGATTTATTTTTTCTATCTTCTTCTTCTTCTTCTTTTACTCTGTCTTATCCCGCTTAAGCAGGATCGACGTTGTTCAACCTCATGGTTGAGGTTCGTTGGTTTTTGGCACATTTTTTACGGCTGGATGCCCTTCCTAACGCCAACGATTCCACTTAATTTTACGTCCTGGATTAGGACGGGGGTTTTACCCTCCATTCGCTGGGAATCGTACCAGCTACCCACATTAACCTCACCCAGCCTGGGTAGGGCCGGAATTGCCAGCCTCACGTGTTCGGAGGGAACAGAATTTTCTGTGCGAAAAGTCTGCTCCGACCGGGGATCGAACTCAGGATCTCTGGACTACGGGCAGTAGTCACAACCGTTACGCCACGGAGGCTGGCAATTTATTTATTTATTATTATTATTTTTTTTGTTTTTCTATCTTTTTATTTTTTCTATCATAATATGTATAATGAAACTATAAATTTTATATTTTCCACCTCTAGTTATACCCATTATTTAGTTTTAGAGTTTAAACGTACAATTTATAATGCTTTATTATTATCATAGGTATAAACCTATTTCAAGACCATATTTTTTTTCTTACCTGTACCTACTAGTAAACTTTTCATTTTTTTTTTCAGATTGACGTGAAAACAATTTTCATCAAATATTTGCTTCCGAATCCTTCAAATTGTATTTGGAAAGAAGATCAAACCCTAGTCGACAACAAGATAAAGGTAGATCATGTTTATGTGTTCTTATAATAACTTCCTAATTAAAATTTATATGTCCCATTAATAATTAAACATGGTCCTCAACAATTTACTCATGGATAATTTTAGCTAGGCAGGATTGAGTATATCCTGTATAATTTTCAGCCCAAATAAGAATCCAAAATAGTCCAAATCGAGAAAGAAATAATTGCTGAAGTTTTGTAATGTCCTAATGTAGTTTCTGATGGTCATGAGTGTTTGAAATGAAGGCCACAAAAGTAATTGAGACATTTTACTATCATTTTTTTATTTAAAAAAAGTGATAAACTTACTATTTATCAGGAACAAGTAAAAGGTGTATAATATACTTTTGGACATTTTTTTTAGTGGAGGAAAAAATCTACACATTGCTCCAAACATAGACGTTGATTCAAATTAGGAGCCAGTGAATCTCCAAAAAACTCTACAAAGTGAGTTTCTAAACTATAAAAAACTTCGTATATTTCGGAAGGTACTCTGGCTGAATTGGCTTAATCTATGATAGCTAGTATTTAATTTTATATATTATAATAAATTTTGCAGTTTATTTGTATTATTATTTTACAATTTTAAGGCTATTTAGGATTATTATTATATTAATATAATATTGACTGTGGTAAACATTTTTTTTTTTTTTCAGAACTGCGTCGATTATTTAAAGACTATGAAAGTTGCAATGAGGAAATTGTACTTGAGAATATCAAACAAGACGGCATCGGAGAAAAGAGCTATGGCCCAACTCAACAAGTTCATCGGACAGAAGAAGACCTGGTTCACCTTTGTAAGTTCCAGTTGTTTTTTTTTTTTTGTTTTGTTTTTGTTTTGTTTTGTTTTTTTTTTTTTTTTTTTTTGAGGAGGGGAAAGCTGATGCCGAAAAGTGTGGGACTCAGACATGGACCACCCGGTATCCATGACTGCCTACCCTAATTTAAAACTTGCGACTCTTCATCCTCAAGTTCAAGTTGTTTTTGTTTTGTTTTTTTTTTTTTTTTTTTTTTTTTTTTTTTTTTGAGGAGGGGAAGCTGATGCCGAAAAGTGTGCAACTCAGACATGGACCACCCGGTATCAATGGCTGTCTACCCTAACTGAAACCCGCGGCTCCTTATCAACACTAAACCATACCGTTGTGGGACTGATAAATATTACTTCAACAAAAACAGTTGAGTTGGTTTTTGCCAAATTACGAAACAGGATGAAATAATCTTGGTTTTGTTAAGCCAAGCCACTGTCATTTAACAGCTGATATAAATGCGTTGTTATTGATTGAAATTTCCACTAGAGAGTGTGCTAAGGGCCTGTTTCATAATGTGGACCCTAGGGACTAATCATAAAATAGGTTTAGAACAAAATAATTCAGACCGTCCCTCAAGTCGTTGGGTGGAAGAGATTGCCACAGGCAATAACCCCGCCCTTCAGGTAGGACATTATTGTTATCTTTTTTTTACTTATTAATTTTGTCATTTGTTTGTTTTTTCTTTTTTATACTGTTACCATTGTACTCTGTCCTCCTAATAAAGCATTTTAAAAAAAAGTTGGAGCTTGCTACGCTATTTTTGTTGTAATCCCAACCGACCTCAGTAGCTTGATCGATAATGCGACGGACTTGTAATCTGGAGGTCGGTGGTTCAAGTCCAAAGTTAGGCAAATATTTAGTAAAGCGAGTTTGAGTAAATTTGTGATAATATACCTATCACGATTGTGATTAACACAAATCTGAAAACTCGTTGTAATCCTGTTTTATGATTTGTCCCTTGGAGATTTATTTCATTTAGTATCAACAAAGTCTGGTTGGGGGACTATAAACAGGGAGTAGACCAGCAGTCTGGCTGGGGGACTATAAACAGGCAGTAGGCGAGCATTGGCTTGTTTCTAGGGGCCCTTGTCAATTATTAGCCTCTTTGTAAAGACAGTGGCAGAAGTGCTGAGTCATTCCTCCACTGTCTGGCTATCATCGTTCACGATGACACCACCCTATGATGATGATGATGATGATGATTATCAACAAGCTTATTTTCATTTCGTCGCCGTTGAGGTTTTTGTCCATTTCTAGTATGCTAGTGTCCTTTGGAATAGTAATTTGACGAATCCCCGGTTTCGTGTTTTTTAGGTGTTTTTCAAGATCCGTAGAACCGGTCATAATTTTGTTACTGCACTTACTCCTTCATGAATACTCATTTTTTTTGCTTCCCAGATCCCTGTCATATTCTCACTGAACGCGACAGTCTCACAGAAGTTAGCCGCGAGGGAGAAAGTCGTCAACATAGAATACTCCGAGGAGAATGAAGCTTGGGAGAGGAAAATGAGGAGTGTTATCTGCGAGGTAAAATTTACTGCAATAGAAATTGCATTTTTTGAAAGAAATTCATGTTTAACTTTTCGCAGCCTGAAATTACCTACAATGTATGTCACAAAAGATCTATCTAAGGTCGCAGTGACAAAGAGCTTTCGTAGCCGATAGCCCTACCTTTACCAATACCAAGTACCTACAATTTTATTCTCTTTTTACTTTATTTATTTATTTATTTACACTTTATAATTATTTTACAAAACAATCAACAATCAACAACAACAAATTAATATCAATAAAATTAAAAAAAAAAAAAAAAAAAAAAAAAAAAAAATAGAAATATGTACAAAAAAAATAAAGAAAATTATAAATTTTTAATTACAATTGTTTTGTAATCCGGGGCGAAGTTAATGCCTTACATGCACTGCGTAACGCAAGCCTGGGGCAGATCTTCAGTAGGGATTGAGGCAAGCGTGTTCTCGTCTTCTTTTCAATGTCTCTTTAAATTTATTATCATTGATGCATTTCCTGTTTTAATGAAAAAATTTTTTTAGATAGAATTTATTTCGCAATCTTATTGCCTTTTTCACATATTTAAAACAATATTCTGCACTCCTTTTTGTACATACATCATTATCGTCCAACATACATCCTGAGATCATTGAAATTGATTTTCTTAGTGGTTGTGTAGATATCTTTGTGAAAAACTTGAATGACACTAAAATATATCAAAAAGATTGACATTAATGAAGTTTAAAATTAAAAATATTAAAGAATTTTGAGAGAGAAAATTGAAAACTGCAGCCGTACAGGCGCCTGGCTAAATAGTCTTTTTAAAAAAATTAATGAAAATTTGCAATACTTATCTGCGATGTTTACATCTTCAACAGGCCAATGCAATTCTCCGAGAAGCTCTACACACAGTGGGTAACCCAAGCCTGAGTCAGATGTTCGGCAGGGATGCAGGCAAGCGTGTGATCGTGGCCTATGTGAGAGTGATCGAAAGCGCAGATGAGGTGTTCAAGCCGGTCATGCAAGAGGCGATTCTCAGTGCTAAATCCTTGGCCCATGCTATGCACTATTTGGACTTGTAAGTAATGAGGTTTAGGTGGTAGAAAGTGCTTTGAGCATTAACCTCGCCTGGTAGTTACCTTCCACTAAATAGTGTTATTATATTATTATAACATGAACATTTATTTTTGTTTTTACATTTAGTACATTAGAAGGGACAATTCAGTCCTATTCGTTAATTTTAAAATCATATGATCTACACAAGTAGGTCATATGAATTATGTATTGAGGAAGCTTCTGACTAGTTGACATTATTACTATTATTATGACCCTCATGCAAAGTTCGTCTGAAGTAATGTAAAACTCAAACAAACTCAAATTAATGAAGAAAAATTCATTCACTTGGTGGAATTCAAACAACGAATCCCTACGCTACCTGAATTTCCAGACTAGTGCGTGAACCACTTGACTACCAGTGCACGGTACAAGGTAACCACCAGACTACCTCCTTTACATGATTCCTCAGATTTTGCGAAGTGCTCGACCTAAGTAAGCCCATGTTCGCGGGGGTGGAGGTGAACAATCACTTCGCCTCCCTCTTCCGATGGGAACTGGAGATTCTGGAGGAGTATTTCCGGACCAACCGGGAGAGTCCGGTGGATATGGTGCGCGATCAACCGCTGCCTTGGGCCAAGGTGATGTGGGCGGAAAATCTGGTCCTCCGATTCAACGAATTGCTTGATAAACTCAAGGTAATGATTTTTTTTTTTACGTCTTTAATGACAGTAAATTATTGACAAGGGTTGGGTGGAAGAGTTAATACGGTTTCTTAGAAGCTTTAGCTTAGGAAAAATACCTTTGTATGTTATCTTGTTTACTAAAAAAATAAATAAAATAGTTACCTCTAAATTTTATTTGAGATCATAGAGGAATAAGGAATGAAGAACTCATAACGTATATCTCATCTATCACATTTCCGGCCCTACTCAGGCTGGGTGAGGTTAACGCGGGTAGCTGGTACGATTTCCATTGAATGGATGGTGTAACCACCATCCTCATTAGTACGTTATATCAGATAGAATCAATGGCGTCATCAAGGTCATCCAGCCGTAAAAATGTGCCACAACCAACCAACCTCAACCATGAGGTTGAACAATGCCGACCCCAATTAAGTAGACAAAGTGAAAGAAGAATGAATCCGTCGCATCACAAACTACACAATGGCCGTATTGATGAAAATTAACACAAACCTTTCCTTGTCAAATTCGAAATGCTTCAATCCGTATTCATAAAATTTTGAGAGTAAAATATTACTTTTCCTTGTAAGCAAAAACAAAAGCTTTTCCTACTTTGAAAGTAAATGGTACATGGATATTCATAAGGCTGACCTTTCCCTTTTATTCATTGCTCCTCTTAATTGAACATAGAGCAATTTATCTTCTACCTTTTCCCTCTATCTTTTCCTCCAGACCTATTGCTTTTGAATTTTGACCTGCTTTCAGAGCCTGCCCGTAGATCGGCAAGTTACTCCCGATGCCAAATTCGACCAACTGGTACCCGATATTAGATCCTATCAAAAAGAATGCTTTCTGAAATGGCAGATAGCTGCAGGAGAGGTAAGTTTCATTTTGAATAATTTTGTGTTGTTAAAATATAAAAAAATACTTTCTAATGATCTAGCGAAAAAGTTCCAGTCTATCGTCTTTTAAGACTTATAGGACACAAGGAACCTCACTCAGATCATATCTCTGGTGGAGGGATACCAATCCATTTCTTAACCTAGCTCAACTGTGCTAAACATGGTGTCATTAAAAAATATACATTTAGGGCGAAATGAAGAGACCGATTCGATAACTTATGTCTTTGCTTAGGATCGGTTTCCCCTATCTTAGACAGTACGCAGTCGAAGACTTAGCGCCTCAGGGGTATTACAAAAACGTCTTTGAATTCCGCCCTTAATTTTAAACAATTAAACAGAACGCGTATGTATCTTTTGGATAATTTTTTTCCAGGTTCGGTATTTCCAAATATTTCCAGTTTAGCTTCCCCACTATTCGTGTAAGAAAAATGCGTTTCAGTACTTTAAAACAACTGAAAGCAATTTTTTTAAATCCATCCAAATTTGGTTAACCAAACTGGAAGAAGATTTTTCCTCTTCCAAAAGAAAAATGACTTTCTTCCAATTCCTTCATTTTATTTCAGTTGAATCCACTTTAATTTGATAGAAACACACGGCTAGAGTATTGCAACTATTGCATTGTACTTAACGTATCTTATTTTTCGTAACCAATTCTTGTTTCCCCTGAAGTGCAACATTGTATCGTATTGTATTTATGTATCTCTCTGTTCGTAACCGCAATACTTGGCTGCCCTGAAGTTTTACAGAGCATTTATTTATGTGTCTGTTCACAACCAATTCTTGAACGTATCTTATTTTTCGTAACCAATTCTTGGCTCCCCTGAAGTGCAACATTGTATTGTATTGTATTTATGTATCTCTCTGTTCGTAACCGCAATACTTGGCTGCCCTGAAGTTTTACAGAGCATTTATTTATGTGTCTGTTCAAAACCAATTCTTGGTGATCTCAATCTCTTTTAAATTCTTGGTGATTTCAATTTCTTTTAAATTCTTGGTGATTTCAATCTCTTTTAAATTCTTGGTGATCTCAATCTCTTTTAAATTCTTGGTGATTTCAATTTCTTTTAAATTCTTGGTGATTTCAATCTCTTTTAAATTCTTGGTGATCTCAATCTCTTTTAAATTCTTGGTGATTTCAATTTCTTTTAAATTCTTGGTGATTTCAATCTCTTTTAAATTCTTGGTGATTTCAATCTCTTTTAAATTCTTGGTGATTTCAATCTCTTTTAAATTCTTGGTGATTTCAATCTCTTTTAAATTCTTGGTAATTTCAATCTCTTCTAAATTCTTGGTGATTTCCCAGAAAGTGGCCTCCATCCGGCAGGGCCCCATCCTGGCCCAGGAGTACGGAGAGTACCAGATCCAGGACACGAGCAACCTCACTCAGATCATCTCCCTGGCGGAGAGATACCAATCCATTTCTTAACCTAACCTACGGGTTGGGTGGAAGAGATTGCCACAGGCAATAACCCCGCCCTCAAGTTAGGACATAATTATATTATGTCCCAGCTGGGTTTCGAACCCACGAACTCTGAAATCTTTGGATTCACAGAGTCGCCTTTACCACTGAGCTACCGGGACAGACTGAGCTTTTTTTTTTAAGCTTTATTAGGTAGAACAAAAAATATACAGGGTGGTCCAGAAAGTTTGCACCAAAATGATAGGGGTAATAAAAGAGACCATTTCCAACAAAAATATTCCCGGACATTTTCCTTTATTTTTTGTCGTTTTCAAAATGGCGGCCAAAACGTGGTGTTTTTCAAATATTCCGACTTTGGTTGGCTTTTGATTTTTTTATTTTTTTCTGTACCACCTAGAAAAAAACGGATTGCATTTTTGAATTCAAAATAAAATTTTAATTAAAATAAGTTAAATTAACCCGTTCAATGTTTTAATGATCATGCTCATTTAGGCTGTCAACGTTCTGAACGCACATATTTGAAAACCACACGTTTTGGCCGCCATTTTGAAAACGACAAAAAAAAAGGAAAATGTCCGGGAATATTTTTGTTGGAAATGGTCTCTTTTATTACCCCTATCATTTTGGTGCAAACTTTCTGGACCACCCTGTATACAGTAGAACACAATGAAGAATTATAAAGAAAAACAAAAAGATTAAACAAATATAAAAGAAGGAAAAAAAAGAGAGAAATGTCCTACCTAAAGGGCGGGGTTATTGCCTGTGGCAATCTCTTCCACCCAACCCTTTGTATTGTAATTTTTCCTCATTAGTTTGAGTTTGTGACCACATAATAATAAGACTCTGAGGGTTAGGTGGTAAAAAAAAGCTTCGAGCATTAGCCTCCCCTGGTGGTTACCTTCCACTAAAGAGTATTATTATTATTATTGTACTGTATGTATGTATCTCTTTCTTCGCAACCAATTCTTGGTGATTTTCAGTATCAGTATAAACAGAAAAGTGAGAAGTTGTATTAGATGTACATGAATATCAGAACATACCTGGACAGCTGTTTTGAGTTTTTTTGCTCTCATCTGCAGGTAATAGTTCTGAATATCCAATGTCCATGCCATCCACTTAACCTCTCTATTTTAATCAGTATAAACAGAAAAGTGAGAAGTTGTATTAGATTTAGGGCGGAATTAATAGACAACATCAATAACTTAAGTCGTTGGTAAGTGTCGGTTTTCCCTATCTTACACAGTACGCAATCCGTGACTTAGCGCCACAGAGGTATTACAAAAACGTCTATTAATTCCGCCCTTAATCTCCACGTCTCCTTGCCGTCTCCCAGAAAGTGGCCTCCATCCGGCAGGGCCCCATCCTGGCCCAGGAGTACGGAGAGTACCAGATCCAGGACACGAGCAACCTCACTCAGATCATCTCCCTGGCGGAGAGCTACCAATCCATTTCTTAACCTAACCTACGGGTTGGGTGGAAGAGATTGCCAAAGGCAATAACCCCGCCCTTAAGTTAGGACATAATTATATTATGTCCCAGCTGGGTTTCGAACCCACGAACTCTGAAATCTCTGGATTCACAGAGTGCCGCCTTTACCACTGAGCTACCGGGACAGACTGAGCTTCATCCTCATTCGTTTGAGTTTGTGGCCACATAATAATAAGACTCTGAGGGTTAGGTGGTAGAATATGCTTTGAGCATTAGCCTCCCCTAGTGGTTACCTTCCACTAAAGAGTACTATTATTATTGTACTGTATGTATGTATCTCTTTCTTCGCAACCAATTCTTGGTGATTTTCAGTATCAGTATAAACAGAAAAGTGAGAAGTTGTATTAGATGTACATGAATATCAGAACATACCTGGACAGCTGTTTCGAGCTTTTTTGCTCTCATCGGCAGGTAATAGTTCTGAATATCCATGCCATCTACTTAACCTCTCTATTTTAATCATAATCAGTATAAAAAGAAAAGTGAGAAGTTGTATTAGATGTACATGAATATCAGAACATACCTGGACAGCTGTTTCGAGCTTTTATTGCTCTCATCAGCAGGTAATAGTTCTGAATATCCATGCCATCAACTTAACCTCTCTATTTTAATCAGTATAAACAGAAAAGTGAGAAGTTGTATTAGATTTAATCTCCACGAGTATTATTATTATTGTACTGTATGTATGTATCTCTTTCTTCGCAACCAATTCTTGGTGATTTTCAGTATCAGTATAAACAGAAAAGTGAGAAGTTGTATTAGATGTACATGAATATCAGAACATACCTGGACAGCTGTTTCGAGCTTTTATTGCTCTCATCAGCAGGTAATAGTTCTGAATATCCAATATCCATGCCATCCACTTAACCTCTCTATTTTAATCAGTATAAACAGAAAAGTGAGAAGTTGTATTAGATTTAATCTCCACGTCTCCTTGCCGTCTCCCAGAAAGTGGCCTCCATCCGGCAGGGCCCCATCCTGGCCCAGGAGTATGGAGAGTACCAGATCCGCCTCCCCTGGTGGTTACCTTCTACTTAAGAGTATTATTATTATTGTACTGTATGTATGTATCTCTTTCTTCGCAACCAATTCTTGGTGATTTCAATCTCCACGTCTCCGTCTTCTCGTCTCCCAGAAAGTGGCCTCCATCCGGCAGGGCCCCATCCTGGCCCAGGAGTACGGAGAGTACCAGATCCAGGACACGAGCAACCTCACTCAGATCATCTCCCTGGCGGAGAGGTTCCAGACGCGTGGCTACGAGATCTCCTGCCCGGACGTGAGGTGGGCGCTGAAGATGAAGCATGTGCTGCAGATGCTGCGCGACCAGGTCGGGGTGATCAACGCCAAGTCCAAGGAGGTCAAGTGAGTTTTCTTTTGAAATTATGTTGTGCCTAAAATTGTACCTAAAACATTGTAACCTTTATTGTACCTAAAACACGGAAGTAGTGCTATATTTAGGGTGAAATTAATAGACAAATTCTAGGTACATCACAAATCATTGCTAAGTGTCAGTTTTCCCTATCTTACACAGTACGCAATCCGTGACTTAGCGCCACAGAGGTATTACAAAAACGTCTATTGATTCCGCCCTTAGTAATAAATACTCTTTAGTAATAATAATCTGCAGAACGGACGTATAATTACGGGTCAAGCCTTTTGTACATAGTTACGATTAATATAGGTGATCAACGCCAAGTTCAAGGAGGACAAGTGAGTTTTCCTATGAAATTGTGTACCTTAATTGTATCTAGACCACGAAGTTTTTTTTTATTTTTAAAGATGAGTGTTTCACAGCCTTTTTTTATTTCCTAGCCATGAAACAGGAGCTACTGTAGACGCTTGTGGTCTGTGTTGCAGCCTGCCCATCCCGTAGTATGCCTCCCCTCTGATGGGCGAGAAGTGACACAGTACTTCCCATTTAGGTCCTGGGTCAACACAAAGTCAAATAAAGTAGTGCTATCTTTAGTAATAATAAAATACTCTTTAATAATAATAATCTGCAGAACGTGCGTATAATTACGGGTCAAGCCCTTTATACATAGTTACGATTAATATACAAGTGAAAACAGTACAATTAGTTACTTACTTATCCGTGTCCAAGGTTTCAGATTGCAAATTTCCAATACTCTGCTATTGTGCATGCTGCGGGAGTGCACTTGTCCAGGTCATGAGGTGTGCAGGTAACACCAACGTTTTGGCATATAAGAAGGTGAGCTTCATCTTGCACTTCCCCACATTCACACATTTCATCGGTAGTAAATCCCCATTTTGTTAAGGTTTTCTTGCATCGGGACACTCCTACCCTCAGTCTATTCAAAGTTCTCCATGTGGCGTAAGGTAAGTGAAATCCTGGTGATATTTCTTCCTTGCCGGTTACCGTGTTGTTTGTTGATTGCTTCCAGAGTTCCTCTATTCTTTCTTCAGGTGTTTTACTTAAGACTTCTGTGGTTTTTAAGAAACTTTTTCTGGATTTTAATCGGTACTGATTAGGTATGTGTCCATAAAGGGGGTGACGTTCGTCTTGAGCTTGTTTGGTTCTTTCCTTCTCTGCAATAACTTCTCTCCGTATTTTAGGTGGAGCAATTCCTACGATGGGGTATATCTTCTCTAAGGGACTGGGTTTCAGACATCCAGACACAATTCTGACAGCGGCATTGACTGCTACATCCACTTCCTTTGCATGTGCAGAATTTCTCCATATAGGTGCGGCGTACTCTGCTGCAGATAAACACAAGGCAGTGGCGGATGTTCTTAAGGTCTCCGGTCTAGCTCCCCAGGATGACCCCGTCAACTTTCTAATTATGTTGTTTCTAGCCATCACTTTTACATCAGTACAATTAGTGGAAGGTAACCACTTGGCGAGGTTAATGCTCAGAGCATTTTCTACCATCTAACCCTCCTTCTAGACCGTTAGTAGTGCAAGACAGATAATGGAGAACTCTAAGAGCGGAATTAATAGATGCTTTTGTAATACCTCTGTCGGACTAATTCTCGGATTACGTACTGTTAAATGCCTCTCTAACCTGTCACGTAAACAATCTGATAACAACTACTCAATTTAGCTACCATTTTTCACCTTCAAAAGCATGTAGTACTAAAGAAGAAGAAAAATTAATTTGCTATTGATGTTATTTCATCTGTGTTCCAGATGCACAAGATGTCTGAGAAGTGTGAAAGTTAGTTTTAATTGATCAATTCATACTGAAAGGTGCACTATTAGGAGTTCCTTTAGGAGGGTTTCAATTTTACTGATTAATACCGATAGATATTGATGCTACCTTCAATTTATTGATACATAGGGAATAAATTCAAGATCGTCTGGGGTCCAGGGCCTAGGGCATCTAGGAGATGCTCAATAGCTATTTTCATTTTCTCTATCAATATTCTTCAGAATAGTCAGCTCTATCAATTATAGTCAGCTCTATCAATTATAGTCAGCTTAAATATTATTGTTTAATAGTATTCCCAAGGGGCCCAAATGATATTGTGTTAATGGTATTCCTCAGGGCTCTGCTGCCGCCCTACTTCCGTCAGTTCATGCAACCGCAGCTAGACCGCGTGGAGGCGATTCTGAAGGAGGCCGCCGTGTGGTACTCGTGGAGGCAGAACCACAGCCAGGCGTACGAGGCACTGAGTCAGGTGGCGGTGTTCTGGACGCAGGCTTTCAGCTTCTGGACGGAGGTGAGTCTTTTGTGGAGGTGTGGAGGCGATATATTGAAGGAAGCCGCAGTGAGGTACTCTTGGAGGCAAAACTACACCAGGTGTACGATGCAATAAGGTAGGTGGTGGTGTTTTTGACGCAGGCCTTCAGCTTAGGGATGGAAGAGTATCTACTGTGGAGGTTATGGGATGTGGAGGCGATATTGAAGGAAGCCGCGGTATTTATTTCTTTTTATAAACATTTTCTTTTTCCTTTTTTACTATTGAAGCACTTCTACATATCTAGGATTCGAATTTTCTATATACCCACATATGTCCAGAATTAAAATTCCAATCCTAGACATATTATTATAGAAGTGCATCAATAATAAATTCACTTCTAGATGTCCAATATAAAAAATATATTAAAAAAATCTTTTCCTTTTCATCAGATCATGCGCATCAAAACAGCACTCATTGACGAACCCTCCGAAGAGATAGGAAAAGTGAAGGTGGGCTACGTCCCAAGTGATGAGTCCATGTCCCTGGAGGATTGGGTCATAACCAACAGAATGTTCGACAGGGATCAAGCCGCCGAGAAGCTACAAGTGATGTCGTTCAAAGTGAGGCAAGCTGTGCCTGTCATTATGACCAGGTTAGTACAAAAGTCACCATAATAATAATAATATCGCCTTATTTAAACTGCCCGATTAGGACTATTAAAGTCCCATTATTCCAGCAGTAAGCCCAAGACATATTATTATGTGGTAAAAATCCCAAATAACTTGTCATGTCCCGGCTAGGTTTCGAACCCACGACCTCTGGAATCTTTGGATTCACAGAGTGCCGCCTTTACCACTGAGCTACCGGAACAGACATAATGATACTCTTTAGTGAAAGGTGTTGCCTGGAAGAGATTGCCATAGGCAATAACCCCGCCCTTTAGTTAGGACATACGTGGCGTCTCCTTGAACAAGTGGGTAGCGTTCTCGGCTTTCATACAGGTGACTCAGCTTTGAATCCCGGAGCGGTACAATATTTTCTGTTCTTTACATTGGATTTCCGCGATCCACTCATAACCTCGTGAGGAAAAATGAGTTGAAGGGAAAGTTTTTGCAGGTGACTCAGGTTTGAATCCCGCAGCGGAACAATAATTTCTGCTATTTGATGTTCACGGTCCTCACATAACTCATGAGGAAAAATGAGTTGAAGGGAAAGTTTTTGCAGGTGACCCAGGTTTGAATCCCGGAGTGGAACCACATTTTTGGTTCTGTACTTTGCATGACCGGGGTTCACTGATACCTCACGATGGTTGATCTCACATAGAAATATGTGGTTCAGAACTAACCAACTTTTATCTTGAGTTTGGCTGAAGACCAGCACTCCCCTCCAGCAGTAGCCAAGCTGGCTACAACAACAGCAATATCTCGAGAGAAAAAATGACTTAGAGGCAAATGACTTAGACTCTTTTCTGTATAAAATCTTTAACCGACCACAGAAGCTTGATCGATAAGGTGGCGGACTTGTAACTTGGAGGTCGGTGGTTCAAGTCGCGGTTTTTAGCGTAGATTTGGTAAAGCTGGTTTGAGTAGTTGTGATATCACGAAATTGATTAACACAAATATGATAACTGTTCTAAAATCTGAAGTGTTGACTTTGAATAATGATGATGACATTTTGGTTTCAGAATAATAAGCCAGTACGACTCTTGGTTCCCTGGCGATGCGAAATACAAGTTCATGCAGGCGAACAAATCTGCGCGGAGACTGTGTGGCAAGGAGAAAGGTTAGTTATAAATAAAGAAAGAGATAAATAAAAACATAAATAAATAATTAAAAAAACTCAATTCCTACTAAAATAAAAAATGAAAATAAAGTGTGTGGTTTTGTGTTATTATATCTCAATTTTAGTAGGTAGGTAACCCAGGACTTTTCCGTGTCTTAAATATCCTAATATTACTTCCAATAAATTTCTAATATTAGAAATTGGAAGTTTTGTGTTTTTTTTGTATAAAAAATAAATTCAATATTTCTGGACGTTTCATAACCTCTTGAGCAACTTTGTTTTTTTCCCTATGATTCCGCCAGTCGCTGCTTTTTTTTATGAATACGGCCCAATTCCTGGCTCCTTTCTTTGTCGAATCTTTTTTTTACAAACTAACGGGTTCAACCCATGTGTAGTGACCATTAAAATATAATTGCTGATTGAGGTGATTCTTATATCTTTCCTTTTACACAATAACATACCTAGTAAATCCAAATAATCATATACCTGTATATATATATATATATATTTTTTTTTTTTAACAATCTAACTTATTCTAATCGTTTCTTTATTTTTTTTCCTGACGGGCCATTCAAATAATTATATGTTAAGACTATTTGTCAAATAATAATAATAAACACTCCCCTTGCTCTTCTTCTCTACAGAATTCACTGTGAACACCCTCAAGCTAGAGGCTCAGAAAGTGTTCATATTCCTGAAATCCGGGCTTGACAATGCCATGCAGCGCTGCCTGATCACGTACCTGTGTGATGTGGTGAGGGTGCTGGAGGGGATTCCGAGGTAAGACGATTATGTATGGTTTTTTATTTGTGGTGAAGCACAAGACCTCTTCACAATTTTTGTGGGTAGCGCAACCATGATGGTTGATCCCACATAGAATTATGTGGTTCAGGACGAGCCAACTTTGAAATAAAGTTGGCTGGAGACCATCACTCACCACTCCAGCTGTAGCCAAGCTGGCTACAACAACAACATTACTAAGAGCCTCCTTTACTTTTCGAATTTTTCTATTACATTAATTTCTTTTTACTCTGGTAATGCCGCCACTGGTCGTTACTCATACAAGTAACTACACATTTTTCCTCACGAGCTATGAGTGGACCCTGAACATCCAAGTACCACTGAGCTACCGGGACAGCGTAGTTATCCGTTGGTTCGAATCCTACCCAGTGCATGAATTTTTCCTCATTAATTTGAGTTTGTGAACACATAATAATAATACTCTGAGATTTAAGTGATAGAAAATGCTTTGAGCATTAACCTCGTCTGGTGGTTACCTTCCACTAAAAAGTATTATTACTATAGGAAAACTCAAGGGAACAGATTTTTTGGAGGTCGGTGGTTCAAGTCCCGGTTTCAGTGTAGATTTAGTTAAAGCGAGTTTAAGTAGTTGTGACATTACGAAAGTGATTAACACAAATATGATAACTTAACTTACTTAACACGTTGATCGCCAACGCTATAGAGTTACATTTCCTCAGGGGCCCAAATGACACTCCAATGTCAAGTGAATGCACCTGACTGGGCCGTATGGGATAATTATGTCAGGTGAATTGACCTGACTGGGCCGTAAGAGATAATCATGTCAGGTGAATTCAACTGACGGGGCCCTATGGGATAATTATGTCAGGTGAATATGCCTGACGGGGCCTGCTGGAAAAGGTTAGTGTCAGGTGAATTCACCTGACGTGGCGATCAACGTGTTAAATATTTTTTTTTTAAATTTATGCATGAGTTTTAAATATTATATTTAATTAGAATTAGTCTTAATTTAATCTAGATTAGTTTTAATCTAGCAGTAAGAAAATTGTTCACACCGAAAGGTAAAATAACAATAAAAAAATTCAAAAAAAATTTCAGTAAGGACAAAGACTCGGACGAAGGCGACGAGAACGAAGGTCTCAAGTTTGACGGCGAAATGTTGTTCATCGGCGATAAGTTTCGCGTCCGACCCTGTATGGAGTTGGTGGGAGAGCTGGTTCTCGAGATATTGTTCAGGGCCCTGACGGTGTTCAACAACGTGAAGAACTGGGAGGAGTACGAGGAGGGTGACGCCAGCCCCGCCTTTCCGGAGAGTAAGTTGTTTATCATTATTTATTTTTTAAGTTTCCATTTATTTATTTTTTTACATTAACATCTTCAACAAACAATGTTAATTTACCGGTAGCTCAGTGGTGAAGGTGGCACTCTGTGAATCCAGAGATTCCAGAGGTTGTGGGTTCGAAACCCAGCCGGGACATGACAAGTTATCCTCCCATTTCGGATTTTTACCACATTTTCCTATACCCTTTTTCCTATACTTGATCCGGATTGGTCTGAAGGGAAGATATTGCTAACACTTGGCTTTTTTACCAACTATATACCTACTTATAAAGAAATAAAAAGTGTTCAAATATTATAATTAAAAATAAAGGACGATCGTATTTTGTAAAAATAATTAATGAATGATTAAAAAATAAACTTAAAATAAAGAATTAAAAACCTAGTGCTTCTCTATCATGCTGTTTTTATCTAACATTGTCTTCTTCTCTTTACCTACTATTAGAGAGATAAAGTATTCTACAGGGTGTCCGAGTTTTTTTTTTAGATACTTTCAGAAACGATTCTAGGAGTCAATATAAGACTTTTTTTCTCTCTAAGCATATACCGAGAAATGCGTCCTAAGCGAGATAAAAAGTAACAAAAAAGGTGTTTTTTTATTTGAGATATATTTTTATTTTAATATACTGCCACTGTAATTGATGATGGTAATATTATTTTCATCATAAGAATTCTCACAGCAAGTGTTCAAACTGTTTTCCACCATTCCGTAAGCACACATTTGCCCTTTCCACCAGTGATTGTGTTGCTGCTCTGCATTGATCGGGTCTAATTTCTTGATAACATGCAACTATCCTATGTCGAAGGGTTTCCAGATCATTCCAGATTATCATCTCAAATAAAAAAAAAACACCTTTTTTGTTACTTTTTATCTCGCTTAGGAAGCATTCTCGGTATATGCTTAGAGAGAAAAAAATTCTTATATTGACTCCTAGAATCGTTTCTGAAAGTATCTAAAAAAAAAAACTCGGACACCCTGTATAATAAAATAATACAAATTTCTTGAAACTTCGTTTCGTTGAAACTTAATTTAGTTAATCTAAAATAATTTAAAATGGGCACTATTCCTGATGGCTTGCGTTTCGAAGAGCTGTTTTATTTTTTATTTAAATAAATAAATTATATTATCTTTGAAAAACACTGTACCATCATTTTTTTTTTTCATGCACGGGGTGGGATTCGAACCAACGGATCCCTACGCTATCCGAGTAGCTCAGTGGTAAAGGCGGCACTCTGTGAATCCAAAGATTCCAGGGGTCGTGGGTTCGAAACCCAGCTGGGACATGACATGTTATCGTTCCATTTGGGAAAATTTATGAAGAAAAATTCATGCATCGGGTGGTATTTGAACCAACGGATGCCTACGCTACCTGAGTTACCAGACTTCTGCGTTAACCACTTGACTACCAACTCTTCTTTACTTCTCAAACTCGTAGCTATACTTGCGATTCTCCTCCGCGTCGTTATTCATCTTATACGCGGACCCTTTGACAGCCCACCTGTTCTTGCTGGCCCTCTTGTTAGGCTTCTCTCTCTGATTGGTGTTTGTGATCAACTGTTTAATCTGACCCTCAAGCTCCATAAACTTCTCATCTTCTTCTTCAATATCACTACTGCTCATTGCACTGGAATCATCGAATGTCTGCTTCGGTAACGAACGCATTGCTAAAGAGTAGCCCTTGAAATGAAAAAAAAAAAAAAATTGGAGCAAAAAAATATTATTTGTAATATTTTCATGTATTACATATTTTTATGTATTACATAAAAAATGACATAAAATGTAATTGTATTTTTATTTTTAATTTCAATGAATCCCTTCAGATTTTTTTTTAATTTTAGAATGCGTAATGGGACTTCCTGTCTTGAGCCGACAACAGTCTAAATAAAGCACTACTACTATACATACTATAAAAATATTACATAGGTATAATACATTAAAATATTACATGTAGGTAACAACTTTGTACTTCTAATATGAACTTAATAACAAAAAAATATTATTTTTACAAAAACCAACACAATACTATTCCGTATTCTAATATTAGAAATTTCTCTGAAGGGATACATTGAAATTAAAAATAAAAATACATCATTATCATCCAACCTCCGTGACTCAGTGGTTAAGAACATTGGACCTGGAGGTTGCGGGTTCGAATCCCGGTCGGAACGGAAAATTCTGACCGAGTTTCCGGAAAAGGCATGACTGTATAGATCCTGAAGTAATGTGTAAGAAAAAAATTGGGAAAATAAGAAAAAGTAAAACGCCACAAATCAGAACTCCTTGACATGATGACGGGCTGAAATGCTAAATTTTAAATTCAGGCTAAATTTTTGCGATCCACGTTTAGAAAGGAGAATGGTTTCTACCCAACATATCCCAAGTATTAATCCTAAACATATCTAAACATATCCTAAGCATTAACAACAATATTAGCTAAGCGAGCTCGACTATTTTTCTTTGTACATTTTAAATAAAACATGATTAACACATATCCTAATGCCATATCACATAAACTATTAGCCGAAAATTTGGGTCTCCAGAGTCTAGAAGATCGCAGTAAATATAATTATATAATGTTGTTACATAACATCCTAAATAACAATATTGATATACCATCTGCGATGGAACATATATTTTTCAAGGTTCCATTCTTGGGTTTTAGACAGAGAAAACAGTCCCCCTTTTTCTCGTCTGGAGGTCCTAGTCTATGCCCGGTACACAGGTATACATTTTTATAACACATATTGCTCAAATCTGGACTTTGCAGACCCACCTAGTGTTTTTAAAGAGAACACAAAACTTGTACTTTGTGAAAAAAAATCATAGTTTATAATTTATAAAACATAATATATAAGACAGCAGTTTACTTAGTAATTGCTCTCGTTTGCAGGGCGTTGAGTAAAATAAAATAAAAAAAATGCCCTAATGTCCCTTTCTCAGCGTCATACACATTGGAAGGTCCTCAGAGCCTAAACTTTCAGCATTTTTTTAGAATCAGAACTTTTACTTACCCTCAGAAAAATCAGACCAAGAACCAAAATGAAAATCTTCTGTAACATGCTGACGTTTGGCTCAACTTGATTCTCCCACTAACTCAATTAGTATGGTTCGACTCTAGAAAGATCTGAGTGCTTTTGTGAACATTTTCATGACTATTGCCATCTGTTGGGTATGTAGTTGTGTTTTTTAATTATGTAGGTACCTACCTACGTTGTTGTAAAACGACAGTTAGTTTAACTACATTACGCAGAACAAAATAAACGTTTTTCTTACCTTCTTCAGTCACGATTTATGAAATACTTCCACAAAAAATTAAAATTTTAGACTATTTCTTATTTTAGACTATTTCTTATTTTAGATTTAAAAAAAAGTTTCATTTCTTTAAGTTTTACCGTTTTTGAGTTGCGGATCGTCCTTTATATGGGACATCGTGATTTCAGGGGAGATATATATTATTGAAGTCCCTTTTATGGGACGAACAATATAAGTACACTGAATGAGTATTATTTCTTCTTCTAGAACCCCCTGTTCGTCTTAGACTTTTTGTATAGTAGCTGGATTTATTTTTAATAATAATAATTGAAAATCTTATAAGGGCAAAGTTTTATAAGTAAAGCTATTAAGCCCAGAACAAAATTATGAGGTTATGTTATTCAATTGATGCATTATTTAACACTTTCACCGCCAACTGTATTTTCAACTATTTTCATTCATAGGCCAGGCGTGATTTTGATGTAGTGATACTTCAAAGTATCACTGGCCTGGGGAACAGATTTTGACAAAAATTTGACATGTTCTTGGATACTGCTAGGCCAGAGCAACACATTCCTCATGTTAACATATAGAAAGTGTTACTCACAAGTATCACCAGCGTCTTATAGAAGACTGTGGGTGATACTTTGAAGTATCACCATGTTCATACTAGCGCAGAGCCAGGTGATACTTCCATGTATCACCTGGCGCTGAAAGTGTTAAAAGAGAAAAAATCATCAATTTTAGCTTTGAATGAGTTTGTGGATGGAGCATTAATCATGGTATCAGTTAATGAATTCGAGTTATAAAATACCCTGTTACTAAAAAAATATTTTCTAACATCTTTTTTATTTCTTTCTTTAAATAATTTTTTGGAATGACCTCTGGTTCTACTTGAATTATTTAATGTGATTACTATTTTTATAGAAAAAAGTAATAGTTTCTCTAGCCCAGTACTTTGTTTTTATCACAGCAAGTTCTATTCAAATTACAATTGAAAAAAAAAAAAAAAAAAAAAAAAATGCATTGTTCCAAATAGAAACGCCTAGGGGAGCTACGCACTGGTGTGTCGAATTGGAAACACCTGGCCTGGGGAGCTAGGCACGGGTGTGTTCTATTGGAAACACCTGGCAGCGAGCGTGTTAATTAACGCCTCGTGGCATTTTAGAAGCGCGTGTAGCCACCTCTCCTCTTTTAGTCTGCTTCCAGTCTCCAGACTTGTTCCGAATGAGCGCGTGGAAGTGGCCTTCGGGCATCTATTAGTGCACTGGTAGTCAAGTGGTTAACGCGCTAGTCTGGTAATCCAGGTAGCGTAGGGATCCGTTGGTTCGAATCGCACCCAGTGCATGAATTTTTCCTCATTAATTTGAGTTAGTGACCACATAATAATAAGACTCTGAGGGTTAGGTGGTAGAAAATGCTTTAAGCATTAACCTCGCCTGGTGGTTACCTTTCACTGAAGAGTATTATTATTATTATTATTATTATCTATGACGGGGCCTTGGAGATTAACACGATCAACGCCGAGCCATTTTTGGGGTATGGCCTGAACGGACTGATTTCAGGCACTGTCAAAATTTGGGCTGAGTCCCAAATTCGGGTTTCACAGTAGCGCCTAAATTTGAGCTGAATCCCGTTTTTGGGTTTCACTTTTTTACTTGAACAAAACAGTTGAATATCGCATGTGGTATTTCTTTTTCAATGTATTTCTTATGGGGCAAACCCAAAACACCAAATTTAGGGTGAAACCCAAATATGGGTTTCACGGCCTGTCTAAACATTTCCTGAGTGCCCCATATGGGATTTGCGGCGTTGAACGTGTTAAAGTCACCACAGTAGCCCGTTCCAGAAACACTTTCCACTCTCATAATCCCCAAATCTCTCTTTCAACGGTACACTCCGCTCTTTGATTGGTTCATTACGAAATAAATCAGAGTGCGTTATTTGAAATCGTTATGTGACGGTTAAAACGGAGATTCAGGGATTTTGAGAGTGGAGAGTGTTTCTGGAATAGGCTACTGGTCCCACACGGATTTAAGTGGCTCTATGAGTCCAAATCTGATAAGTATGTAAATTGCTTTTCTACTTGTATCCTGTTAGTAACCGTGTCGTCGTCGAATCCCGGCCGGAGCGAAAATTTCTGACCGAAATTTTCCGTTTCCGGAATGGCATGGATGTTAAGGTAAAGGGCCCTGAAGAGAATGCCAAAGGCATTATCACCACCCTTGATCAAACTTTGTTTATATTTAATTAATTATACCTTTTGACTGCACCTGTCTATAAAAATTGTAAATAAAGTTTGATCTAAATTGTTGAATAAGTAATGCGAAAGCGGTTCCGGGGCACACTTACCTTTAAAAAAAAAAAGAAAAAAAAAGTAGTCACCCTGGCCGAGTGAGTTAGCGCGCTAGGCATTGTACGTACAGTGACGTGGGTTCGATCCCCAGCGGGGCAGGATTTTTTCTGTTCCGTACTTGGGTGTTCGGGGTCACCTCATACCTCGTGAGGAAAAATGAGTAGCTCCTTTAATGTTAGCAGCGACCAGTGGCGGAATTATAGGCAAGAACTTATTCTTGCCTGGGATATTTAAAAGATACGGAAAAGACCTAAAATTCTGCGCTATCCACTAAACTTGTGATTATAATAACACATTATTACTATCATTATTATTATTATTACTTGTATACTGTTTTGATTATTAATTTGAAATCTAGTTATGTATGCGTATTGTGTGATGTTGACATAATCTAGGGAATTACTAGGGTGACTTTTTCTTACCAACTATTTACCTTCTGATAGAGAAATAAAAAGTCTTGAAATACAATAATTAAAATAAAAGACATTGGTTTATTAAAATATAATGAATAATGAAAAAAAAAACAAATTTAATTTTTAAATTAAAAATCTATTTAGCCAGGCACGCGCCGGTATGGCAGCATAAAGTCCTGCTAGGATTTTAAAATTTTAAGTATCAAAATTTCAAGTCAAAATTTTAGGAAGACATGACATCCAAAGAAGGCGTTTCAAGGACAAGCTCAATAAGGAGATGAGTGGAGAAAAACTGATTTTTTTTTTAAAAATAAAAGGCAAAAATGTTTGCGAAATAATATATAATAATAATGAATTAAAATTCTTATTTTGTAAATTAAAATTCATAATTTTTAAATTAAAAATCTTAATTATTAAATTAAAAAAAAAAGAAATAAACTAAATAATTAAAAATCTAGTGCTTATCTCTATCATGTTGCTTTTAGCTATAACAATGTCTTATCTCTTTTACCTACTATCGAAATAAAGTCTTCAAAGAATAAATGAAAATTTCATTTAAAAGACTCGGTATGATTAAAATATTAATTATTTAAAATTGGGCACAGTGTCTCGTTCCTCAGACTTGGAAAGCATTTTTTATATTTTATAAATAGTTAAAACATTTTTTGTTATCCAGGAGTGTACTTTGTAAACTGAAAATTAAAATATTCCTTCATTATTTAAAATGATACTTAAAATAAATATAATTATATTAAATTACTTGATCTTTACACTATCTTGCTTAATTGTCATCGTGTATATAAAATTGTTTGTCTTTGTTTTTTTTTTTTTTTTTTTTTTTTTTCACCTACTATTAGATTAATTAAAAAAATTCTTCTAATGAGATTATTAAAATTTAGTTAAAAAGACTATTAGTATTTTCATGTACAATTTTAAGAGAAAAAAAGTGTACAAAAAACCATAGGGAAAAATTCGTTTAAAAGACTATATTATTATATTTTTTCCACCATTCAAACATGTGTGTGATTGTGTACTAAGTACAAAGTACAATATTATGTGTATTGTATACTAAGTACAAAGTACAATTATGTGTATTGTGTACTAAGTACAAAGTACAATATTATGTGTTTTGTGTACTAAGTACAAAATACAATTATGTGTATTGTGTACTAAGTACAAAAATGGAGTATTAATGCAAAGAGAGAAAAAAAAAACTAAATCAATCTTAAGTCTAATACAATACATTACAAGTAAGGAAGTAAGGTTAAGAGCATTGGTTACTGACCCAGAGGTTGCGGGTTTGAATCCCGGCCGGAGTGGAAATTTCTAACCGAAATTTTCCGTTTCCGGAATGGCATGGATGTAAAGGTAAAGTGCCCTGAAGTAATGCGAAAGCGGTTCCGGGGCATAGTACTTACCTTTAAAAAAAAAAAAAAAAAAAAAAAAAAATATGTAAGGAGAAGATGATGAAGATTCTGCAAAAGAAACTCAACCGGGGCATGACAAGTTAACCTCCCATTTGGGATTTTGACCACATAATAATGTGTCTTGGGCTTACTGCTAGAATAATGGGGCTCCCCTAATGGGGCAGTATAAATAAGACGATATTATTATTACAGAAATGTGTGTTTTTCATTGTATACGAGAGCTAGGACTTGAGAAAATCCTCTCTTTTTCGTCTGGGGGTCATCCGCAGCTCCTTAGCACCGGCAATGCCAGAGGGGATATAATTTAAGTAAATATATATAAAAAAAAAATGGGTAAACATAAATAAATGAAATGTTAAAAATCAAATCCACCCCGTTGCTCTTGGTCTTTCACTTCTCCACTATGTCGTTCTCCAGCGTATGTACTATACATATAGCTTATGATTTATTATTTGTAACTTTATAGTATTCAGGCTTTTTGGTTTATTTTATTTTAAAACATACAATTTATAAAATGTAAAATATTTCCTCCATGCTAGAGGAATAGGGCATTGTGCCCATCACACATGCGGCATTGCTTTTTGGATTGCTATGGATATTCGTTGTCGTAAAAACTCATGACTTCTTTTGTCGCCTGATACAGATGTGAGGAGGTTCCCGAGGTCTTGGATGAAACATTTAGCATCCATATAGCTTATGTACTATATGTATAATGAAACACCCTGTATACTACTTTCCGAATGGCCACTGGGCTTTGCCTCGCTTCTTCGTCCCTCTCTCCCTTGACCTTGTCTTCGCCTCCATGCCTTCCTTCACCTTACGCAAGTGGTCGTTGTGCTCTTTCTTCTTTATCATCCCCATTATTCCTTCATTACCCGTCATAAACTGCCCATAGTGCCCACCATCAACCATTATATCGTCATCATCCGTCATAGACGGCTGATCTTTATCCGATAGCTTTGTTGAAGATTGGTCCTTGAAATGAAAAATATAATACCATCAAAAAATTATTGATTAAAAAAACATGTATTTATTAAATTTAGAGGGGAAAAAATTGGACTGAAGATTGGACTGAAGATTTGGTAGGAAATTGTTATACCTAGAAGAGGTATTTTTTGGGAATACATTGTGGAACTTGGTCAAAAGTCCATGATTCCGTGGTGTTTCGATTATTTTTACTCCTTTCGATTTCAGTTTAAGTTTTCTTTAATAAGTTATAGAAAATCGTTTATTTAAACGTTTATTAGAAACTAGTTGTTTTAACACTATTACTATCTGACCTGGTTGCAGGGTTTTCAGTGAAACCCTTACAATTAACACTGCGACCTAATTAGATCTATTGTGACAAGTTGATTCTATTCGGTTTTAACGCACAGATCCAATGTCTAGGCTCCTTTCTTGTCCATTGATTCTATTTGGTTTTAACATCCTGACTTGAGATAGTCAGGACGGGGGTTTTACCCTCCATACGCTGGGAATCGTACCAGCTACCCACGTTAACCTCACCCAGCTTGGGTAGGGCTGGAAGTGCCAGCCTCACGTGTTTGGAAGGGACAGAATTTTCTTCGAAAAGTACTTTCGTAAATAACACAAAAAATTTTTTTGAGCATTTTCCAATATAAAAATATATGTAGATCTGGATAGAAAATATAGAGTGATAAAACTTATTGACCTCACCCAGCCTGGGTAGGGCTGGAAGTGCCAGCCTCACGTGTTTGGAAGGGACAAAAATATTTTTTTTGAGGATTTTCCAATATAAAAGTATAGATCTGGATAGAAAATATAGAGTGCTAAAACTTTTTGACCTATGGACGGACTGAAATACCCGATTTACATTTCCCTGCGTCCAACACATTGGAAGGTCCCCAGGTCCTGAACTTTCAGCATTTGTTAAGAATCAGAGGTTTTACTTACAATAAGGAAAATCAGAAGAAGAGTAAAAATTAAAACTTTCTGTAACATGCTGATGTTTGGCTCAACTGGATTCTCTTACTGACTCAATTGGCATAGTTAGACTAGAAAAATCGGGGTGCTTTCGTGACCATGTTCATGATTTATGCCGTCTGTACTGTCCGTACTTGTAAGTACCACCTGTAACTACTAGGCGCGGCGGGTGGGAAAAATTTCCGGGGGTTTTGCACACATAAAACGAACTAAAATGGGATTTATTGACTCGCTCTTCTAGTACCTAACGAGTTTGAGTTAGTTTATTATTTATATTGATTTTTTCTAGAGTGTGCAAAAAACAGTGATGGTATTACAATATTAAACAAAACTCAACTTCTTAGTTCTTACAAATAAAATGCTTCTTCAATTGGCTCAGTGGAAGGTCGCACTGTTTCCTCGCTGAATGGCTAAGGAGAGCCTTTCAACCAGGTTTACATTTTCTTTTAATTTCTTTTAAAAGATCCCCGATTTTGTTTATAAAATCCAATGCCTTGGTTGCCCAGGGCCCAAGGGCAACAAAATGATGACTTTTGGCAATATTTATGTACCTAGAATGTTTGTTCCTTGCACCATTTTCCCCTGGGTATCCTGGGACCAGAGAACTTCCTAAATAAGTCTTCGCCATCGAATCCACACATGCAGCATCCCAAACTAAAACTAAATCCCAATGATCATAAATTTATTATTATTATTATGAAACTCTTTTTTAGAAGAACATATGTGCAAACAAATAATGTTAAAAATTAAAATACAAAATTGACAATATAAGTTAGAATAAACAGGAAAAAATAAACAAAATATAATAAGCATAATGTCCTAACTAAAGGGCGGGGTTATTGGTGGTTGTGTGGAAGAAGATATTTCTTCCACCCAACCCTTTTAAATTTATTCATTATAGATTAATTATTCTAGTAATGTGTAATGATTTTCTCTGTATGTGAGCTAGGATTTGAAAAAAAACACTTTTTTTGTTTTCGTCTGGGGGTGCTGCAGTTTCGCAGCTCCTTAGCACCGGCCGCGCCTGGTTTTAAATTACGTTGTTTTAAAACAACAATTAATACACACAATACATACACTACGCAAAAGGAAATGTTGTAGACCAGCGGTTCCCAACCGGAGGGCCGCGGGCAGCTCGCTACTTGGCCGCGGTTGCTGGCCGAAACTCAAGAAATAATACTAAAATAGTGCAAAATAAAATCGGGGTGGTCCGCAAAATTGTTTTAAAAATATTATTAGGCCCCCAAGCTAATAAAAGGAAGCACTGTTGAGAACTATAAACAGAAAACAGACTAGCCAACCCTTACAAGCCAAGCTAGCTTGCAGTTTCCTAAGGGTTTAATGGCTTGTAAAGAAAAGTCCAAGTCCTCGTCCTGAACCACATAGAAATATGTGGTTCAGGACGAGCCAACTTTGATGTAGAGTTGTCTGGAGACCATCACTCACCCATCCAGCTGTAGCCAAGCTGACTACAACAACAACAACAACCGATAGCATGAAACTGGCCTAGTCAGAGGATGATGAAGTTGGCAGTTCAAAATATACAACATGATTAAAGTACCACTAACTTCATAGGCTAAAACTTTTTGGATAGGAGCATACAGAACTTGGCCCTTCTTTCAACGGTAGTTTTTTGGGGGATATCTATACTTTTTGTAAATGTATATTGGCAATATGGACATCTAGGTTAGACGACGAAAATTAGAGGAGGCTCTTCTTAATGCTGCACTACCCATAAAAATTGCGAAGAAAACTTGTGCTTCACCACAGAAAAATCATACTTTGCCTTTTTATACTTAGCTATATTTCGACCGAATGTACTCCATAAACTAATTCAACTTCTCACTTTTCTGTTTATACTGATTAAAATAGAGAGGTTAGTTGATGACATGGGAATCAGAACTAGTACCTGCTGATGAGAGAAATAAGCTCGAAACAGCTGTCCAGGTATATTCTGATATTCATGTACAATTGTACATCTACACTTGAGAGAAGAAAAAGCGAATCAAACTTTTCCCTCAACCAAATCTGCGATATCTTCGAAGTTACTTTTTCTATGAAGTCGCAAGATGTCTCAAAATGTTGATTCGCTTGTTTGTTGTTAAAAAAAACCTACCAGAAGCCGTCAAAAAAGAAGAAAAACATGTTTTTTTTAACAAAAGATGTTATAACATAAGATATCAACAAGATTCATTCGTAAAAATAGTGAATCAGTATTTTGTATTGCCTCCCCGAGCTCTAATCACAGCATTCAATTATTTTGGCATTGACTGGATAAAAGTAACCACATTTTTTGGGGCAAACTCTCCCATTCTTCGGTGAGGGCGATCTTCAGCTCTGCTAAAGTCTGGGGAACCGGTACTCTGCCTCAAACAATTTGTTTGATTTGGTCCCATGGATGCTCTGTTTGTACTGAATATATAGTAGAATACCGTTTTTTCCTAGATTCTACAAAAAAATCGGCAAGTCATAAGCCTTATTTTTTGACTTTTTTGTCCAAAATTTTGGATTTTCTTAAAAAAATATATAAATGGTCTATGTATAACGATAATACGCACATACATGCAAAATTGGATCAAAAGTTAGTGGTCAGGCGCATTTTCTCTATCACCATCATCATGGACCACTATTGCAAATTTGATGAATTTGAAATGTATTCATCTACAAAATGTTTCCTATATGTTTACAAAATTTCGTCAAAATCTGCTCAGTAGTTTCTGAGATTTGCGCGTACAAAGTATGTTTCTAACCGACAGACAGACACAAATCCAAAGTTTGCTCAGGAGGTTATGAAAAGTCCAGAAATAAGAAAAAATTGAAATTAGAGCAAAATAATATTTTTTTTTACAAAAACGAACACAATACGTCCGATTTTTAATATTAGAAATTTCTCGGAAGTAATAATAATAATAATTCCGTGTCCGTGAGATAGGTATTGATACCTAAATCACGGTGGTGAGAGGATTATAAATATATACCTAGAGGCCCAGATCCAATATCTAGGCTCCTTTCATGTCCATTGATTCTATTTGGTTTAACGTCCTGACTTGAGGTATACAGGACAGGGGTTTTACCCTCCATTCGCTGGGAATCGTACCAGCTACCCACATTGACCTCACCCAGCCTTGGTAAGGCTGGAATCGCCAGCCTCACATGTTTGGAGGGAACAGAATTTCCAGTGCGAAAAGTCTGCTCCAACCGGGATTCGAACTCAGGATCTCTGGACTACGGGCAGTAGTAACAACCGTTACGCCACGGAGGCTAGCCATAATCAAGCCATGAAACCTTTAGAAAACTGCGAGCTAGCCTGGCTTGATAAGTTAGCTAGTCAGTTCTCTGATTAGCGCGCGATTAGCTCAGTGGTTAAGCACTCGCTTGCCATGCGGAAGGTCTGTGGTTCGATCCCCCGTACCGACAAAAATTTGTATACTTAATTTGGTTACAATGGCTTGTAAGGGATACCTTCCGGTGCGCTCGTGTTGACCCAGCACCTAATTGTGAAGTATTGTTTCACTTCTCGCCCTTTAGAGGGGAGGCATACTATGGGATGGGCAGGCTACAACACAGACCACAAGCGTCTATAGTAGCTTCTGTATCATGCCTACGAAATAAAAAAAGAGGCTCTCGGAAGCTTTAAAAGTAACCCATAAAAGCGCTTCAATGCTTCCCAAAACAACACCTTTTCAGAGCAGTTGACGTGCAAAAGTTCTAGTTTTCAGATTTTTCCATGTACTTTTACATTAAACCCTACAACCATGAAAGAAATTCAGATTTCTAGGTAGTCGGGAATTGCCTCATAATGTTCATGATCTGCCAATCATTGAGTCAGTGAGTTACAAAATCGCAAATTTTAAAATTACCTCTTTCCAAAAGTTTTTGTACTAACTTTTGAAATGTTCAGTGTTTTTTTTATTGGTACTAAGAGAACATATGTGCCAAATTTTATAGATCCATGGTCAATAGAACCGAAGATATAAATTTGTATAAAAAAAAACCTTGCAGGAACTTGGCCTGTCGCACTGCCGTGCGCTCAGATCTTGACATAGTACAGGGTGTCGCTGAGGTGACTTTTTCACAAACTTTTGAATGTAGTGGTTTGAACCGAGGATATTATTAACATTTGGCTTTTTTACCACCTCTTTTCCTACTGACAGAGAAATAAAAAGTCTTGAAATAAAATAATTAAAATAAAAGACAATCGTTTAATTAAAAAAGTAATAAATCATTTAGAAACAAACTTTAAACTAAATAATAAATGTTGCTTTCAACTAATATATAAATAAACCTTTATTTGGAACAAAAAGAATACATACATCAAAACAAAAAGTATACATCAGAACAACTGATTACAATTCAGCTTATTTGCTAAGGTACTAATATTGTCTTCTTTTTTACCTTCTATTAGGGAATTGAGTTTCCAAATAAAATAATTAAAATTTCGTTTGAAAGACTACTTTCGGTTGAATTTTAATTCATTATTTTAAAAGAGATACTTCTTTTTTGTATCAGTTCCTGATACAAAAGATATCACAGGCCATCCAAAGGGGCAATAGCTCGAGCATCAGAGGCACGCTTCCTCTCGGTAGTGAGTTTGAAGAAATGTTTTACCTTTGAAATATCAAGCTCGGGAGGCGAGCACTCGTCAAGTACCGCCAGCCAACCGGCCTATATTAACAGGAAACAGAGTTTATAAATGAATTTTGTTTTATTGTTTTCACCCATATTTTATACCGCAATAAAAATTAGAACTACCCCCTTAAAATAAATGAATATAAATTGAACTACACCATACTATCTTGCAGGCGCAGCCGATGCTAAGGAGCTGCGGAACTGCAGCATCCCCAGACAAAATAGAGAGGATTTCCTCAAGTCCTAGCTCATACACAGTAAAATCATTACACATTTCTACAATAATCAATGCATAATTATTATGATAGGCATGTTAAACAAACTCAAACTCTTTAGATACTGAACAAGCGACTCAATAAATCGCATTTTGGTCTAGTTTATGTGGCAACACTCCTAAAACATTTTCCCACCGGCCGCGCCTGCTATCTTGCTTCCCTACTATGTTGCTTCTTTTTAAATTTGGGCTTAACCGCTTAACGTCGCCTACAACTGCATGGTCATATCACGACCGGGGTGTTACCTTTCATTCCCAGGAAACACACAAACCGGCTACCCACATTACCCTCGCCCAGCCTAGGTTGGGCCGGAACGCCAGCATCACGAAGTCTTCACCTCGCTGGACGTTGCTTTATTTCGGTGATCCTGCGACGGTTAAAATTTCGTAAAAAATAAAATAGATATTTTCCTGTACAAATTTTTTAATAAAAAAATAAATATACAAAAAACATAGCTAAAATTTCGCTTATAAGGCTATTAGTATTTTCTTGTATAATTGAAAACAAGTGTACAGAAACATATCTAAAATTTCGTTTAATAAAACTGTTAATATTTTCTTGTACAATTCAAACATGGATATAGTATATGTACTGAGTACAAAGATGGGGCATTGATGTAAAGACTGTAAAGAGAGAGATAGAGAGGTAATGTTGCCTCAGTGCTACAATGTCCTTGGAGAAGTGTTTTACGTATTGTGAAAATATAACTATTATAAGTAGTCATTGTGGCAGAGCGAGTTAGCGCGCTAGGCATTGCACACATGGTGACCTGGGTTCGATTCCCAGCGGGGGAGGATTTTTTCTGCTCTGTACTTGGATGTTCGGGGTCCACTCATACCTCGTGAGGAAAAATCAGTAGCTGCTTTAATGTGAAGCAGCGACCAGTGGCAGAATCTTAGGCAAAAAAATAATACAAGATATTGTAAATTAAAGTGGTAAAGTCCTATGATTCTGCGCTTCCCACTAAAATTGTGACATAATAACACAAAGAAAAAGCATTATTATTATTATTAAAATATAACTATTGATATACTTTTAAAAAAATCAGAGAGTTGCCATAAGACACAGTATTATAATCAAGAGAGAGAGAGACAAAAAAACTGAACCTTTAGCCAAATACAATTAATTTACAAGTAGGTCAAAAAGAAGAAGATGATGATTATGTTTTACGATGCTGCAAAAAAAAAGAATAACAGAATGAATTCATGCCTTAGAGGCGATGTCTTCCAGCTCCTGAATAGACTAAGCATCACCTGCCTCTTTTTGTTACATCCATAATAATTATAATAATATCGCCTTATTTACACTGCCCAATTAAGACTCTTAAAGTCCCATTATTTCAGCAGTAAGCCCAAGACATATTATTATGTGGTAAAAATCCCAAATGGGATGATAACTTGTCATGTCCCGGATGGGTTTCGAACCCACGACCTCTGGAATCTCTGGATTCACACAGTGCCGCCTTTACCACTGAGCTACCGGGACAGACATCTATGAGAAAGTGGGAGATTTCTTCCATCTTAGACTATGTGTGTGCAGTTGTGGCGTATCAAATCAGTCCAAATTTAGTTCTCTTTTCAAATTCTAAAGTTGACTTTGAAATAACTTTGAAAGGGTTGGGTGGAAGAGATTGCCAGAGGCAATAACCCCGCCTTTTAGTTAGGACATACATTATGTATATATTTATTTGCTTCATTTTTTTCTTTTTTTACTTCTCTTATATTGAATATTAATTTGTAATTATCTGTGTTGTTTATATGTTCAATTAATAAAGTGTTAAATAATAATAATAATATATAAAAAAAAAACTTCAAGAGGTCACCATTAGATCTCCTTCAGTTTGAGATATTTGAGTGCGTACATTGTATATTCAGTGGTTTCCGAGACATTTGAGTGTGTCCTATACAATGGAACACCCTGTATACTACTGTCTGAGTGGCTACTACGCTTTGCCTTTCGCCTTCTTCCCCCCACTGCCCCTGAATTCCCTCTTATCCACCATGTGTTTCTTCAACCTAATGAAGTGCTCGTTGTTCTCCTGCTTTTCCCTCTCATAATCATTCTTCTTTTTATCGACGTGATTTGATAGACCAGCCACAAGCTTCTCAAACTGAACATCATCATGATTCGAACTCTTTGTCGAAGAGTAGGCCTTGAAATGAAAAATAAAATGCCTTGAAATTAAAAAAGATTGGTACCTACATCCATAAAAAAAATAGTTAAAAAAAATATATATATATAATTAAAAGAAGAAAAAAATCTGGTGTAACGACTTTCCTTATCCCCCATATAGATATAGAAGTCAAATTCTGCCACTGGTTACTACTCAACGGTAACAGATAGCTAAAATTCAATGCCAAATTCGTAATCAGCACTTTAAACCATTGAATTTGATAATCACAACCCCATCTAGGATGAATAATTAAAAAGTTAGTCAAAGCGGGTCCCCCCACAATACCGGTAAATTGGGGCCGAGGTCCAAAAAGTTCAAGATATCAAAAATCTGGTGTAGACATCACACGTCTTTCCTTATCTTATTAGGAATGGAAACGGGACCAAAAGCCACTGGTGACTCATAGGTAACAGTTAGCTTGAAATCAAAGCCAAATTCATAATCAGCACCTCAAAATCATTGGATTTGATATGTCACAACCCCCATCTACGATAAATAATAAAAAAAACTTGGTCTAATCAAATCAGGACCCTCGAAAATAACGGTAAATTGGAACCGTGTTCCAAAGAGTTCAAGATACCAAGAAAATGATCTGAGTAAACTCCTATTATTTTTTTATTCCAATAAAAATTTGTTTTTTAACTTTTTTTGTATCTTTAACCAATTCAAGGGAACGGCCCTTGCGGCCCTTTTTTTGCGGCCCTGCGGACGCAGAGTTTTTAACCGAAAGTTTCGTGGTTCGTGTGGTATATAAGATCTACTTTCTTACCAAATTTCAAGTCTCTAGCTCTTACCGTTATTGAGATATCTTGTTCACGGACAGACAGACAGACGTACGGACCAATGACCAAAACCAACTTTTTTGGTATCCTGAGGCTATAATTCGTTAAGAATTGTGAAAAACTGGGTAGGTCAAATTTTCGACGAATACAATACTTTCCTTATTATAGGATAAATAAAGTAAAAAAAATGATCAGAATAGACTTCTATTATTTTTTAATCCAAGAAAATGTTGTTCTCCAACTTTTTTGTCATTTTAACCAATTCAAAGAAGCGGTGCTTGCGGCTAATATTTGTGGGCCTGCGGCCGCAGAATGCGGCTGATTTCAACCGATTGGTGGTTCGTCTGGCGTATAAAATTAATTTTCATACCAAATTTCAAGTCACTAGCTAGCTCTTACCGGTCTCGAGATTATTTCAGAGATACTGTACTGTATTCATCATCATCATAGGGTGGCGTCATCGTGAACGATGGTAGCCAGACAGTGGAGGAATGACTCAGCAGTTTTACCACTGTCTTTACAAGGACGCTAATAATTGACAAGGGCCCCCAGAACCAAGCTAATGCTGGTCTACTCTCTGTTTATAGTCCCCCAGCCAGACTGCTGGTCTCCTCCCTGTTTATAGTGCCCCAGCCAGACTTGTTTATAGTCCCCCAGCCAGTACTGTATTAAAGTGAAAAAATGAATTATATGTAATGTCACAACGTGTGTCATGAACTTAAATGGTTAATAGACGCAAGACTATTTATACTACAATTGAGGAAAAAATATTGTAAGAAATTCATTGTCATTTTAAAATATTAAATTCAAAATGTTAACCTATAGTTTTATTAATTATTGAAAAAAATATCAATATAAAATTTGACTTATTTAGGTGACTTATGATAAAATATTAACATATTTTAGGTAGGTAGCTGTATTTGTAAACAATTAATTTTTATTATATAAAGTAAAATATAAATTATATATTTTTTAATATTTCACCCTGACGTTTGATTTTTTATCCACAATTGTAATTAATCTAATAAAATTGACCTAAAACACTAGAAGACTCGTTGAATGAAATATATTATATCGTTTGAGAAATATTAAATTTTACTATTTTTCGATTGAACCTACTTCCAAATAAGCAGATATTTTAATTTACAAAACATTTTTCTATGCGATTTTAGTATAAAAAAAGAAGATAAAAATCAACTTATTGTATCATACATATAAACGCCATAAAATGTAAGTTCGGCCATTTTGAGAAATACAAAAGCTCGGTTTTACAATCCCTGTAATTTTCAGCAAAAACCTATTTTTTCCTATGAAAATGTTAGTTGTAGTGTTTAAACCAGCCTAAAATTTCAGCATTTGTTAAGAATCAGAAGTTTTACTTACAATCAGGAAAATCAGAAGAAAAATAAAAATGAAAATTTTCTGTAACATGCTGATGTTTGGTTCAACTTGATTCTCGGACTAACTCAATAATTAGTATAGTTAGACCGTACCCAGACAGCACAGTCAACTGGATGTATACCATACTGTTAGGTGGAAAAAGTCTACTTGCCCACCTGGAAATCAGCTGGAGATTTCCACCTTCCACCTGACCTCCACCTGGAAATCAACTGGAAATGAACTGGAAAGTAACCCAACTTTTAACTGGAAGTCAGTTGCCCAAAGTCAACTGGATTTGTTCCACTTATTTCCAGCTACTTGTAGCGCTCTCTAGTGGATGGGTAGTAACTCACTACCACAATGTTGACATACCTATTTACCTATACTGTACATTATACTACATAGTAATCAAATGCTATGCTCTTGGTTTTGAGGTCGTGGGTTCGAATCCCATTAATATGCATTTTTTTGCAAAAAAAAAATAATAATAATAATAATAATAGTAATAAAAATAATAGAAACAAATGTATAGGTATTAGGCATAAATTCAGTTTAAGTTATTTTATTTAGAGGCTATACATTCAAATCTCATGAAGAATATTTTTTTGTATAAAAATAAAGTAATTTAAATAGGTTTTTTTAACACATACACACACACAATTTTGGGTATAATTTTTTTATATAGAAATTTGGAAAGAAAAAGAAAATAACTAATCTGTTTTAAACAACACAATTCAAATAAGACTCTTTACCATTATTATATTTTACAATAAGAGTGTTTATTATTTAAAAAAATGTCACAAAAGTGTAAAATGCACTATCAAATTTCCACCATGTCACAAGACCTTGTACCAATGTATCACAAGTATTTCCTAAGTAGGTATAATCTCTATATATAAAACTCAAAGTTGTGCATGTCTGGCTGACTATGTCCTCTTGGGGTTACAATACCAAACGGTACTCTCACTGAGAGTTCACCCCCCCTGAGACACCTTCAACATACTAGAAAATTATCAAAATTAAAATATCTAATACAATTTTCAAGTGCACTGGTAATCAAGTGGTTAACGCGCTAGTCAGATAATCCACTTAGCGTAGGGTTCCGTTGTTTCAAATTTTTCCTCATTATGGTTGTGACCACATAATAATAAGACTCTGAGGGTTAGGTGGTAGAAAATGCTTTGAGCATAACCTTACCTGGTGGTTACCTTCCAATTAAAAGTGTTATTATTATTTTTATTAGGACACCGGCCATGAGAAAAAACCTTAATGGTGACAAAATGCCAGGTTTTAGCTAGTATAGAAATAAAATAATGATATCCAATTATAAAATATGCTCATACCATGTACATAATCACAATAAAATAATAATACTATGTAAATGAAAATATATTTCTTTAGTGAAACCAAAAATAACAAAGAAATAAACTAATAGCCAGCAGAAAATGATGATGAGGCTTTGTACACCAGTTTTCATGAAATAGCCAAAGTTAAGCAATGTCTAACATGGTGGAACATGGATTAGTGAATGTTATTATGTATTTGTAATCCTTCATGACAATTTACATACTTCTGTGGCTAATTAGAATTGCTGGATTGTTTGCTTTGAGAATTATTACCAAAAAAGCATTGTTATACTTAAATTAAAACAAAATTGACTTAATTGTTAAGACTAGTGAAATTATTAAACACAATAGTGTGGAACACTTTTTTTTAATAGATATAAAATGAACACAAAATTTGAGGGGCTTCATAGTAATAAGGTGGTTTAGAAAGCTGAATAGTTAATATTATTATTAGAGACAGTGCACAGAAGATTGGCTAATTAATTTTGAGTCAAATAATCAGGAAGCATGTAAAAAAGTATACCTACACTACATCATCTTTTTAGTGTGGCAGAAGCACGTACGAGTGAAAAATTCATTTTATAATAATATAATTATTATGTATTGCATATCTAAATAAAATCACCAGAATGAAAATTTTCATTATCTAGCACCATACATCAGATAATTCAGCTGTTTCCTTGCTTGACCCAGGACCTTTTTTAAGGTACAATTCCAAGTGAATTGATGGTGTTAAACCCTATTGTGCTAGTTTGACTGTCCAGTGTCCAGGAACAGTAGAGTGCAGAAAGTTCATTGTTGTCCAAGTGCATGGAGTATTGTCCAATGAAGAATGTTATCCATTATTAACTGTTTGTTGTCCTTTCCTTTTCTTCTGTCACCATTCACGATTTAGAATTTAGACAAACCAAAGAACTCCTTCTGTGACATCTCAAAATCAAATATGGAGTTTAGTAAGAATTAACACTTTCTCGAAATCAAATTTGAAGTTCAGTAAGAATTAACACTTGCAGTAGTTATAAAAATGTTCAAAAACTAATTGAAATAGGTACCAATTATAAAAAGAATTAAAACAACTCACAATAATCGAGAATCACATAAACGAAATTTCTCTAAAAAATTATTCAAAGATTAAAGATGGCGAATTCAACAAGAACACTCTCGGTAAAGTTCGTGTGAAACCCGAATCTATCCGAGAACGCGTTTTAACTGAACTGGAAAAATGTGGAGCATTTCCAGCTGACTGGTCAACTGACTAAATTCTAGTTATGTCCTAGCTGGAGAGAGTCGTTATATTTCCAGCTGACTGCCCAGGTGACTGAGTCTAGATGGATTTTTGTTGGAAATATCCAGGTGGCTGGTCAATTGATTTAATCCATGATGGAAAAATCCAGCTGTCGGGACAGTTGGAGGTCCAGTTGACTTTATACACCTGGATATTTCCACCTTAAATCCAGACTGGAAGTCAACTTCCGTGCTGTCTGGGTAGAAAGATCTGGATGTTTTCGTGACCAAGATTATGATTGATGACATCTCTAGGGTCTGTACCTGTAATTATATAGCTACAGGGTGGTCAAAAATAATCTTTCCTATGTAAATATTTAACAACTTTTGATCAACAAGACAGAAAACAATAAAAATAAATCGGAACAGACAGTATTTTTATGGAGATTTTTTTACGTAAGGTGTGGTAATATCGGTCTAGTAAACTACTCCAGAAATAAATCTATCATTGGTAACCCCATAAGAAGAAGTCAAGAGCTGTTGGAACATTTTCTTAATTCATATTATGTCCGTTTTCACATTGTGCTTTAAATATGGTTTGGTTCTTTCAATAATTCATTATATTTGATCTCTGTGAAATTGTGTTGGATTTACGAGGCACGTCCAGAAAGTAAGTGTACTTGATTTGTGTAGGTCTCAAAAAAAATGTTTTAAAAAAGAAGAAAATAACCTGGTTGCATGTGTATATGTGTAAGTTATTTTTCAACGTATACTCGTCATCCCTCTCGATACAGGTGGTGAGGCATGTGGGATCAGTTTTTGTTTGCCTTCCTCGAAAAATTTACCGCCAGCTCCTTTGCCCACTTCTCCACCTCATGTTTCATGTCCTTGTCGGTTGAAAACTTTTTTCCACCCAGGAGTATCTACAGGACAGTGACCAAGAGGCATTGTGAAGGTCCCAGGTCAGGAGAATGAGATGGTTGGCTCAAAACAACCCATCTTTTTTTTTTAAGTGGGGTTTAACGTCGCTTTCAACTGCCATGGTCATATCACGACGGGGGTTTTACCCTCCATTCGCAGGAAACTCACAAACCTGCTACTCACATTGACCTCACCCAGCCTGAGTGGGGCCGGGAAAAGCCAGCGTCACGAGAATTAGAATTTGAATGGTCACCCATCCAAGTCTCAACCTCGCTGGATGTCGCTTAACTTCGGTGTTCTGAAGGGAACCGGTGTATTCAACATGCCATCGACGCTGGCCAACCCATCTTAATGAGTCCAAAAGTTGCTTCGTAGCGTTCGCCGAGTGAGGTCTGGCATTTTCGTGCAGAAGACAGATTCCCTGTGTCTGCAAGCCCTTCTTTTTATTCTGAATCGCTTTTTTCAAGTTTCTAGGGGCCCCAAGTATCTTATTGTAATGATGGTCTCCATCTGAGCCAGTTGTTCAATCAAAAATATGCCTTCACGATCCCAAAACACAAATTCCATGTTTTTTTGCTGAAATAGAGGTTCTGATTTTTTCATGGTCGCTATGAAATTCAGGAAACCACTTATACTACACATTGGTACGATTCACAAATCTATCATAATGGAGAGATTTAACCTCATTTAACAACTCAACTGGAATTTTCCCTCCATAAAAAGGTAGTGGCTGAAAGCGGTGATTTCACACTTGGCGGGAGATTGAATCGATGTGTTTTGCTAAAAATGCTCGAACGTAAAGAGTTTTTAACGTACTAACCTCAAATTGGTCTTATTTTAAAGAAGAGAAATATTGAAAAAATATTTCTTTTCGGTACTGGAGTCCCAGTACACCTACAATCTGGACGTGCCTCGTATATAAAATCTCCCAAGCCTCGTATATAAAACCAGAAAATAATTTGTCAATAATATCAATTGTATATAAATAACAAAGAGAGGAATATTTTACACAGTAAAGGCACTTTTAGACCACTCTGTATCTACATTATTGTGAAACAACAATTAGTTTACCTAGTTTTCCTTACAGATTTTTTTTTTTTTTTTTGGAATTTTTCTACGGATTTAATATTTGTTTCCGATAAAAACACATGACTGAAAAACACCTGATTTGAATTTCAATTTATTACTTTATAATCTTACCCATCGCCTTACTCATAAGTAAAGGGAGATTCAGAAATTTCAGTCCTTTTTATTGTTGAGATGAGTTTTTCACAGTCTTTACTAATTAATTTTAGTTTAATTGCTCGTTCTCGTGTTATGTTCAAATGAGTTAATTATTGAACTGTCAGAGACAGAAAAGACTATGAATTTTTTTTTTTTAAATTCATTAACACATTGTGTGCCACGCCGCTCATATTGAGAGACAGTTTGGTATTGTAAGAAGCCGCGTCTCTCATATTGAACGACACTAGATCACACGTTGAAGAATTGAAGAATGATAAAAGCAAAAATACTGTAACGTAAATAGAAAGTAGGTGTCTCTCAATATGACCGACGTGGCCCCCTACAAAAGAAAAACTGTCCGGGGGCCACGTCTCTCATATTGAGAGACAATCCTTTCTATTGTGGCCCCTGGGGATAAACATGATTTTGGGACTCGGCACAATTTAAAATTTATATACTTGCCGGAGCATTTTTTTAAATATTAATTAGTTGTTTCCTACTCATGACATGTTTCCTATTTGCCACATTTTCCCACTAATTAAACTAGCATCATGAATCATAACCTTTTTCATTTTTTTCTACGTTTTTTCTACGTTTTTCCTTCTAATTAAACTAGCGTCATGACTCATGAACTGTGAAATATTGCACAAGTCATGACTCATAACTTGTGAAATATTGCACGAGTCATGACTCATAACATTTTTCATTTTTTTCACCTTTTTCCTACCAGTTAAACTAGCGTCATGACTCATGAACTGTGAAATATTTCACAAGTTATGATTAATGATTTGCGCAATATTTCACATGTTATGAGTCATGACATGACTCATGAAATGTGAAAAATATTGCACAAGTCATGGCTTGTTGCACAAATTCACACTTGGTAAAGAAAAATTAAAATGAAACACAAACAATAGTTGTACAAGTAAATAACACACATGTTTATTTGGGTTTAACGTTGCTTTCCATCCGGGTCAGGTTAATGTAGGTACCTACCGGTTACGATTCCCAGTAAATGGAGGGTGAAACCCGCGTCCTAATCAGGACGATAAGTCAAATAGAATTGTTGGCGTTAGGAAGGACATCCAGTCGTAAAAATGTGCCATAACCAACTGCTAACAACCATGAGATTGAATAATTCCGACCCAAAGTAAGTTTGGGGGGGGGGGGGCAATGTTAAATAAAAATAATTTGTTATTGTTGTGATTTTTTCTGTCTTAAAACTACCAAAGCCAGTTTTGGGGGGAAAGTTCTAGGATGTACGATTGTACGAGTTCTGTCTTAGCGGAATTGATACCGTTTTTTGTTCCTACTTTGATATCTTACTCCTCCATGCTCGTAACATCCTTGATTGTTCATTTCTCAGCGTCCTTAATTATTCACTTCTCAGCGTCCTTAATTATTCAATTCTCAGCGTCCTTAATTATTTACTTCTCCGCGTCCTTAATTGTTCACTTCTCAGCGTCCTTAATTGTTCACTTCTCAGTGTCCTTAATTATTCACTTCTCAGCGTCCTTAGTTATTCAATTATCAGCGTCCTTAATTATTCAATTCTCAGCGTCCTTAATTGTTCAAATCTCAGCGTCCTGAATTATTCAATTATCAGCGTCCTTAATTATTCACTTCTCAGCGTCCTTAATTATTCAATTCTCAGCGTGCTTAATTGTTCACTTCTCAGCGTCCTTAATTGTTCACTTCTCAACGTCCTTAATTATTCAATTATCAGCGTCCTTAATTGTTCACTTCTCAGCGTCCTTAATTATTCAATTCTCAGCGTCCTTAATTATTCTATTCTTAGCGTTCTTAATTGTTCACTTCTCAGCGCCCTTAATTGTTCAATTCTCAGCGTCCTTAATTATTCAATTCTCAGTGTCCTTAATTGTTCACTTCTCAGCGTCCTTAATTGTTCAATTCTCAGCGTCCTTAATTATTCACTTCTCAACGTCCTTAATTATTCACTTCTCAGCGCCCTTAATTATTCACTTCTCAGCGTCCTTAATTATTCACTTCTCAGCGTCCTTAATTATTCATTTCTCAGCGTCCTTAATTATTCAATTCTTAGCGTCCTTAATTGTTCACTTTTCAGCGGCGCAGCCTTCGCTCAGAGGATACCTTGCCAAGTTCTTCAAGTCCAAGGATTTCGCCAAGACCCACTATTGGTTCTCGAGCATGGTCACTAGGCAAAAGTTAGCCGCAGATCTGCTTGTACAAATCTATATGGCACAGTTCAGGTAATATGCACCGTACAGAATTTAGCACCAAAGGGTTGGGTGGAAGAGATTGCCACAGACAATAAACCCACCCTTTAGTTAGGACATTAACTTCATTCTCTTTTTTTCTTGTATATTTGCTTAATCTTTTTGTTTTTCTTTATATTTCATTGTATTCTACTGTATATTATATTTTTTGTTCTACCTAATAAAGCTTTCTATAATAATAATAATAATAATAATAATAGAAGCAGAAGGGCTCATACAAATCCATATGGCACAGTTCAGGTAATATGCACCAGAGAGAACTTAGCAGCAGATGGGCTCATACAAATCTATATGGCACAGTTCAGGTAATATGCACCAGAGAGAACTTAGCAGCAGATGGGCTGATACAAATCGATATGGCACAGTTCAGGTAACATGCACCGGACAGAACTTAGCAGCAGATAGGCTCATACAAATCCATATGGCACAGTTCAGGTAATACGCACCAGAGAGAACTTAGCTGCAGATGGGCTCATACAAATCCAAATGGCACAGTTCAGGTAATATGCACCAGACAGAACTTAGCAGCAGATGGGCTCATACAAATCTATATGGCACAGTTCAGGTAATATGCATCAGACAGAACTTAGCAGCAGATGGGCTCATACAAATCTATATGGCACAGTTCAGGTAATATGCACCAGACATAAATTAGCAGCAGATGGGCTCATACAAATCTATATGGCACAGTTCAGGTAATATGCACCAGACAGCACTTAGCAGCAGATGGGCTCATACAAATCTATATGGCACAGTTCAGGTAATATGCACCAGAGAGAACTTAGCAGCAGATGGGCTCATACAAATCCATGTGGCACAGTTAAGGTAATATGCACCAGACAGAACTTAGCTCATACAAATCCAAATGGCACAGTTCAGGTAATATGCACCAGAGAGAACTTAGCAGCAGATGGGCTCATACAAATCTATATGGTACAGTTCAGGTAATATGCAGCAGACAGAACTTAGCAGCAGATGGGCTCATACAAATCCATGTGGCACAGTTCAGGTAATATGCACCAGAGAGAACTTAGCAGCAGATGGGCTCATACAAATCTATATGGCACAGTTCAGGTAATATGCAGCAGACAGAACTTAGCAGCAGATGGGCTCATACAAATCCAAATGGCACAGTTCAGGTAATATGCACCAGAGAGAACTTAGCAGCAGATGGGCTCACACAACTACTACTACACCCTATGAAAAGGGACCAAATACCTGCATTTGAAGTAGGTAATGTTCTCCCAAACGGTTCCGAATGCAGGAGTTTTAAAATGAGAGGAAGGTTTTAGTGGACAGGTGTGCACTGTTTCCAGCACAAATCACACACAAATCCCACATGCTCCCACATGATATTCGTCTTTTGAAGATTTCCCCCTCTCAAAAAAAAAAACTACTATTAAAAAAATAAAAATAAAAATCACTGTCTGCATTTGTTCCAGTTTCCTGTTTGCCAAGGACCAAACAAAGTTCGCCAAAAAGATCATCGATTGGCAACCCTCGGCCAAGAAGATTCACAACATCATTCGTGGCTACAGGAAGGGCATCCCGATGCTTGAAAGCCTGTCCGATTTCTACGAGATAGGCTCTTTCCAGATCGAAACTAAGGAGGTAGGAATAATATTAATATCGCTTTATTTATACTGCCCATTTTGTTTTTTTTTTAACAAGTTCACAAGTTAGGACCATTTTTACAATAAAATACAAAAAAATAGACATTAATATTAAACACTTATGACTATAATTTAAATCTAGAAAACACTTATGACTAGCTTATTAACTACCTATCTAAATAGCTCAGAAGTTCTACCATAGAGCAGGTTAATAGATAGAGGTCTGGATCGGCATCATTCCCCATGGCCTGCATTCTCTGAATGGGCGAGAACTCAACCACATTGATGCGGGGTTTTTAAAAATCTAAATTAGGACCAACTAGTCCCATTTTTCCAGCAGTAAGACGCAATATTACGTGGACAAATGTCCAAATGGGAGAATAACTTGTCATGGCCCGGCTGGGTTTCGAACCCGCGACCTATGGATTACCAGTCAGACACCTTGACCACTGAGCTACCGGTACATACTGAGGTATGGTAAAGCCAGGATCTCAGTGAGCGCAACAATTTGTCTCACAACGTCTCCTGGTCCGCTTTCCTTTTATAATCTAATGAGATTGAATCCCACTGATTGCAACTTTGCTTCGCAACGCTTTGCAACAACTTACTAAATCTCGCTCCCTACAGTCTAGACGAGTTCCAGGGTAGCCTGGAAAATCTATAAGTTCCATTATTAAAATCTAGTCATATCAAAGCTTGTATCTAACATAATATGTGTTTTATACCTATTTTATTTTATTTATTTAATTTTATTCTTATATATATTTAATTTTTTTTTTTTTTTTGTAATCCGCTAGTCCTGAAAAGTATCACTTACTTTTATCTACCACCTGGTTTTATTAATGTATTTTCTTTTTATAAATTTTAAATTTTTCATTCATTCATTTACATCATGTACCATTGTACCATTTAAATCATACCTATAGCATACATACAAGAGTGTATATCGAAATGCTTTAAATATAATAAATAAAAAAAAACTGATGCAGAGTGAGTTAGCGCGCAAGGCATTGCACGCATGATGACCTGGGTTCGATCTCTAGCGTAGCAGGAATTTTTCTGCTCTGTATTTATTTTATTATAAACAATTGGATCAAGCTTTTTTTATATCAAACACCTAGGCCGAGGTGTGAAGAACGCCTATATAATAAGTTATGAAATAAAAATAAACAAAGCCTGATCAAGGGTGTTGATAATGCCTTTGGCATTCTCTTAGGTAGGTACTTAGATGTTCGGGGTCCACTCATACCCCGTGAGGAAAAATGAGTAGTTACTTGTATATGAGTACCGACCAGTGGCAGCTTGTCAGAGTAAAAAGAAATTTATGTAATAGAATTCGATAAGTGAAGGAGGCTCTTAGTAATGCTGCGCTACCCACAAAAAATGTGCTTCACCACAAATACCAGGCACGAGCCGGTATGGCTTGCACGTCCTGGTCGAATTTTCAAAGTTTTCATCATCAAAAATTTAAGTGTATAAAATTAAAAGAAAGAAAAATGATCCATCCTCTCAAAGATATTTGAAAAGATCATAATATGGGCATTCTGCGGATCAAGAGAAGATTCATTGAAACTACTAGAGATCCTGATGCATTATACATGATATCCAAACGTAGAAGATTTTTTTTACTATTAAGCATGTCACTGATGATATTTTAAAGAAAAAAGGCAATTGAGTTTGCGATTTTTTTTTTTTAACATGAGAAGTTTATTATTTAACTCTTAAAGGACATATGTATAAACAATTAAACTCTATAAACAGGTAATGATGAAAATTAAGATACAAAATTTAGAACAATATAAACAAGAAAAAAAAAGAGATAAATAACATGAATAAAATATATACTTATGTTCTAACTAAAGGGCGGAGTTTTTTTTTCTCCTGGCATTGGTAGGCAAGGCCATTCCATACAGCCAAAGAGTTTGCGAAATAATAATAATAAAAATAAAAAAAATATTTATTCCCTGCCTAGGTGATGGTCACGCTAGTGACTCGAGCTGAAGATTGGTTCTATTCTATTCTATTCTATTCTCTTCTATTCCATTCTATTCTCTTCTATTCCATTCTATTCTCTTCTATTCCATTCTATTCTCTTCTATTCTATTCTATT